>PVLC010015168.1:0-21117 GCA_004027655.1 Graphiurus murinus
AAAAAAAAAAAAAAAAAAAAAAAAAAAAAAAAAAAAAAAAAAAAAAAAAAAAAAAAAAAAATCAAATTAAACACCAATGAGACATAAATAGTATTACTTGTAGCATATACAAATACAAAATGGAATTTTTAAAAATCTATAAATGGTCAGATTATTATAAATTATTTACTATATTACTATAGATTATTTCAAAAATATTACTATAAATTATTTCAAAATTTAGAAACTTACTGGTACAAACATACATATGCAAATACAGACTATTTCTAAATTCAACAACAGCTAATAAAAATATGTATACTATTTCTAATGGTATCAAATTTCTAATGGTATCATCTAATTTCTAGGAATAAGCCAAATAAAAGATCTTTAAGAACTCTATACCAACCAAAAATAAAGAAAAGTTAATGGCACAAATCAGTAGAGTGATATACTTTATTAGTGAAAAAATCAGTATTCTGAAAGACACAGTTTTACCCATGTATACATTTACTTCTTTCTCTTTTTTTCCCCAAAGAGAATTTTGTTTTGTTTATGTTTGAAATTGACATATAAAATTATATCTATTTATCATGTAATGCATGGTATTTGCAAATACATATTCATTGTGGAATGATTAAACTAGTTAGTGAGCAAATACACCACTATGCATAGTTTTGTGGTGAGAGAGAACATTTTACGCCCTTGAATTTTGCATTCTTTGAGAAAACAACATATGGTCATTAACTATAGTCATAGTTCTATACAACAGTTCTCTTGAACATGTTCTTTTTTCTAACTATACCATATATCCTTTGACCAACATTTCCACATCTCTCCTCCCTCTTAATTACCCACCCCCCAGGAAGCATGAAGTTACTTTCTACTTCCAATGAGACAACTTTTAGATTTCACAGACGAGTGAGATCATACAATATTTGACTTTCTGTGCATGACTTTTTTCACCTTAACAGAATGCTTTCCAGATTCATCCATGTTGTGACAACTGATAAGTTTTCATAATTTATTATGGCTGAATATATATCATATTTTCTTTATCTGATCATCTATTGATATATACTCAGGTTGATTCCATAGCTTGACTACCGTGAATATAGCTGCTATAGAACTTGGGAGTTTGGTTCTCTTTCCATCATACTGATTTCAATCCCTTTAGATATATGCCCATTAGTGGCATTGCTGAATCATATGGTACCTCGATTTTTAATGTTTTGAGGAACATCCATCCTCTTCTCCATAATGGCTGTGCTAATTTACATTCCCACCAAAAGTGATTAAGTGTTCCCTTTTCTCCACATCTCTGCCAGCGCTTATCCTTTATCTTTTTGATAATAGTCATTCTAAGAGTGAAATTATACCTCACTGTGATTTAATTTGCTTTCCCTTTATGATCACTGTTATTGGCATACTTTCGGATACCTGTTGGTCTTTTTTTTTTTTTTTTTTTTTTTTTTTTTTTTTTTTTTTTTTTTTTTTTTTTTTTTTTTTTTTTTTTTTTTTTTTTTTTTTTTTTTTTTTTTTTTTTTTTTTTTTTTTTTTTTTTTTTTTTTTTTTTTTTTTTTTTGTGGTACTGGGGGTTGAACTCAGGGGCATTCTACCTCCGAGCTACACCCCCAGCCCTATTTTTTATTCTTTATTTTGAAACCAAGTCTCACTAAGTTGCGGAGTGCCTCACTAGGTAGCTGAGGCTGGCCGCGAACCCGGATCATTTATATGGCTTCTTTTGAAAAATGTCTATTTGAGATTTTTACCCATTTTAAAAAGAGTAATTTTTGTTCTTGTTAATCGGGTTTCAAAAAATATTCCTTATTTTTTTGTATTTAGCCCTCATCAGATGAAGAGTTTGCAAATATTTTCTTCCATCTTGAAGTTATGTCTTTACTGTATCAGTTGCTTCCTTTGCTCTGCAGAAGCTTTTTAGTTTGATATAATCATATTAGTCTATTTTTTTGTTGTTGTTGACTATGCTTTTGAAATTATATCGAAAGATTCATCACCCAGAACAATATCATGGATCTTTCCCATATGTTTTCATCTAGTAGCTTTATAATTTTTGGTCTTACATTTAAATTTGTCTACTTTGAGTTGTCATTTTTATATGTTGAAAGAACAGATCTAGTTTCATTCATCTACATTGGGATATACAGTTTTTTCAACACCATTTTTGAAGAGGCTTTTTCTATGGTGTGTTCATGCCTTCTTTATCAACAATTAGATGGTTATGAAAACAAGGTTTTAGCCGGGCGTGGTGGTACACGCTTGTAATCCCAGCATTCGGGAGGCTGAGACTGGAGGATCCGGGTTCGCTGCCAGCCTCAGCTACCTAGTGAGGCACTCCGCAACTTAGTGAGACTCGGTTTCAAAATAAAGAATAAAAAAAATAGGGCTGGGGGTGTAGCTCGGAGGTAGAATGCCCCTGAGTTCAATCCCCTGTACCGCAAAAAAAAAAAAAAAAAAAAAAAAGAAAACAAGGTTTTTTTCTGGATTCTCTTTATGTTTCATTAAAATATATGTTAAATTTTATGCTACTACTATAACTTTGTAGTATATTTTAAATTCAGGTAATGTAATACCTTCAATTTTGCTCTTTTTTGGTCAAGATTGTTTTGGCCATTCAAGGTTTTTGGTAATTCCATATAAAACTTTGGGGTTGTTTTTTCTTTTTTTCCAAAGAATATTATTTGCAATTTTAATCATAACAAAATATTTACTCAATCCAGTGTATTAAATATTATCTTTTACAACACTATAAAATAACAAGTTATTTTATAGTTTTTACTAAATATTGAATCTGATATATGTTTTAAACTTATTTGGATCAGCCATGTTTCAAAGTTTAGTAGCCACAGGTGGCCAGTAGCCACCATACTGGACAGCACAGTTACAGAGATAACTCAGGGGTAAGGCTGGAGTAGATGTGATGTTCTGTCCCATCTGGGGGCCATGGCAAGGCTGGCAGGGGTCCCTGGGGCTAGAGTTTGGGCCACAGGTTGAGTACCCTAGAGTGTCCCTAATCAGAAAGAATTAAGGAAAAACATGACAGTGGAGAAGAAACCAGATATCAGCACTAGCTGGTGACTCCAGGAGTCCAAGTGGTGTTCTGCACTGACCACATGGCCCTGCACCACCTTCTCTGGGTGACAGTGGGTCTTGTTTAACACTATTTGTCAGGACTGCTGCAGACACTCAGAAGGAGCAGAAACAACATATATCTATTTCTACATTTTTCCACTGGTCCTGATTCTGGGAGGCCTTGCCAGAGGCATTTTCTGTTCTTTCAGTATCACCAGCCAGCAGGTTCTGAGACATCCTCTGTCATCTCAACCTAGGGCACAGGCATTGTGTGGTGGACCTTGCTTCACCTGACTTCCAGGTGTGTGCTATATTTTCATAAAGACTGCATTGAATCTGTAAATCACTTTCAATAGTATATCCATTTTACCAATTTTTTTTTCTAATTCATGAACACATGAGATGAGATATCTTTACATTTATTTGTGTTTTCTTAAGTTTCTTTTATCAATCTTTTATGGTTTCCAGTATAGAGAGCTAATATCTTCTTGATTCAATTTATTCTGTTTTCATAACTATTATAAATGTGATTGTTTCTTGATTTATTTTTAGATAATTCTATTAATGTATGTGAAGTACCATTGTGTGTGTGTGTGTGTGTGTGTGTGTGTGTGTGTGTGTATGTCTGTGTGTCTGTGTGTCTGTGTGTGTGGTGCTAGGGTTGAACCCAGGAGAAGTCTACCAATTTTATTTGTTGTTTTGAAATAGGGTCTCACTAAGTTGCTCATGGCCTTGCAAAGTTGCTGAAGCTGGTCTGGAAGCTATGATCCTCCTGTCTTGGCCTTCCAAGTACTGGGATTACAGACATGCACCACCACATCCTACTCTAATTTTTATATTTTGGTTTTGTTTTCTGCAACTTTACTGAATTTATATATAGATTTAACAATGTGTGTGTGTGTGTGTGTGTGTGTGTGTGTGTCTACATATAGCCTGCAGAGTTTTCTAAGTTGATCTTTATATTTCTTGAAGTCAAAAATCTGTATCCTATCATATTTGTGTATGTGGAAATTATCAAGATGACTTACATGGAAATAAAAGCTATCAAAAATAGCTAAGAAAGTCTTAAAGAAGTACCAATACAGATAATTTATACTTCTATATATCAAGACCTATTAGAAGGATCTATAATTATGACTGTATAATACATATACCAGGCTAAATAAGTAAACCACTGGAATTGAATAAAGATTCCCAAAAGGGAGCCACACATATATGCATTCTTAATTTATAGTGAAAGTAACACCACAGGGCACACTGGATAGATAAAACTTTTCAATAAATATTTCTGGACAAACTAGTTAGTTATGTTGGGAAAAGAAAACAAAATTTGAAGTCTACCCCACTGTATATACAAAAATATTCTCATCACATATAAAGTATAAAAGACCCCCCCCCAAAATTAAGAATTTCTCACAGGGTTGGAAGAGGGCTAATATGACTGGCAGTACTAATGAAATCTAACAGGTACACGGTAGGTCAGTTACTAGGAGTTATATAGAATTATGAAAATGGTACAAGGAATAAATGCTAAACATTCCGGATAGAATAAAAACAAGGCATACCCACAATACTAACTGCTCAACAACAGATAATGTTAAACTTAATTGTTTCATATCTCCTACATGATACAATATACGGAGGCATATGCAATAACTAGTGACAAAGAATCATGTTGAAATTAGGGGAAGATAAAATGTAAATATTATGGGAATATTCACAGGGAGAGGGTGAATAGGATCCATGGCTCTTCAATATCTACCTTTTTTCAGAGTGGTATCTCAGAAATAACAAAGAAAAGTGCCAAGAAAAAGATCCAAACTTCTCAACCACTATATAAATTTAAAAGAAAGTTGACAGGAGGCCATGGAAATATCTACTTGAGTAGTTGATTATAAAACTAATGTATGTCATTGGACACAGATATGGCCTTGTCCATCCAAAGTTTAGTATCAGCTAGAGATCTTGGATTCTTCTGTGAAGGCAATCCTATAGATCTACTAAATTTTGTAAGAGGATAAAATATTGGCCTCCAGAGACATTTGTCACTCATTCTTCTGTCCCTTAAGGACTTATTGGATGCACTATTGTAAGATTATAATAATTTCTATAATATTGTAAGTGGAAAAAACTCAGTAAGTTTTTCTGCAGCTGGGTCCAATATGCTGTCACTGATACAACACTATCACCACATATTCCCTTGATTAGCAACTATGACACTCAATCTCCTTTAATCTTTCTTTTTAAGTTTTTCCATACCCCTGGATATACATTTTACACATTGTTATTTAGTCATATGTATCCCTTTACATGTTCTAACATCAAAATATTATATTTTAAAATGTATTATATATTTTATAATATTTTTATCTTGTATGTTGTCTCAGAAAAGTGGAAAGATTTTTCTTTTTCTTAGATAGCTTAGCTTTTGCTAAAAAAGTTTTTCAACTAATTTTAAAGATATTTTCTACTTTTTTAATACTATTGAAATATTTCTTGTGACCAAAATATATACTTTTGTAATAAACTTTTGGATATAATTATAATATAAACTTTAGTTTTCAAAGTTTTGGGTTACTTAAAACATCATTTTGTTCTATAAGCAATTAATAAATGTGACATTTATTTTTAAATTCATCCACATTTTAATTTTGCTGGTACCCTTCAGTACTGTCACAGTACAATATAAGAATAAGAATAAGAATAAGAATGAGAATGAGAAGACAAAGGAGGAGAAGAAGAAGAAGAAGAAGAAGAAGAAGAAGAAGAAGAAGAAGAAGAAGAAGAAAAGGAGAAGGAGGAAGAGGAGGAGGATACTAATAATAATTAATATCTTAATTAAAATTTACCTTTTTTTTTTTTTTTTGGCGCTACTGGGGATTGAACTCAGAGGCATTCTACCTCCGAGCTATACCCCCAGCCCTATTTTTTATTCTTTATTTTGAAACCGAATCTCACTAAGTTGCGGAGTGCCTCACTAGGTAGCTGAGGCTGGCCGCGAACCCGGATCCTCTGGTCTCAGCCTCCCGAATGCTGGGATTACAAGCATGTGCCACCACGCCCGGCTAAAATTTATCTTTTCAAGCCCTATTATTAATGTTTTAGTTCAAAATACCTACCTGAACATATTTTTATGACCACTTAACAGATAAATGAACTTGGAACCCAAACACTAAAAGATAGATTAAATTGCTAAAGTTCACTTAATTGGAACATAAAATCAGGATTTGACTTCAAGGCACCTGACTCTTAACTTATATGCGTATCAGCTTCTTATCTTAACTGGAAAGATGTTTCTTCCAAAAAGGAATAAATAATTCTCAGTGTGTGTGTGTGTGTGTGTGTGTGTGTGTGTGTGTGTGTGTGTGTGTGAAGGAAATTAATGAGAAGGGGGGAATGTGTGGGCTTAAGTGTATGGTAGGTATGGCAAGTCAATGGTAGATATCTGATTAAATCATTAGATCCAGTAAAATAAAGAATTAAAAGGAAAAATAAGTCCAAGGAGAAGCAGGGAGAAGTTTGCCGTCATCATTCTCTCCAAAAATATCCTATAGACTGTTTCAATTTTCATGCCAATTGGAAAAAAAGTCAAGACAACAGGAAGATAATTATTTTTAAAAGTAAAAACAATGACCAAGAAGAGCATAATATTTTCGTAGAAAAGGAATGGATAGAGTTAAAAATAACTGGGACAAAGAAAACACAAACTTTGAGAGTTGAGATGCTAGACTGCCAGATGGAAAAGAGTGTCCTAGGAGACAAATAGGCAGAATATAAGGCATAGAAAGAAAGAGAGTAGCCTGCAGGCAGAGGGAAGAGCTTGTGTCCCTTTGTAGAATATAGAGAATAGGAAAAACAGAGAAATTACTACCTGATGTGAATTAAAGAGGAAAGCAAAGGAGAAGGAAAGGTGATGTAACTGGAATTCTAAAAGATAACAGAGAGAAGGTGATGCATTTGAAGATCCAAATGAAAGCATATTTCAATAGTGCAATTGAATTCATAAGTAATTTGCTTAGAAAAATTTGAAATAATTCTGTCAGCTAACTTTCTTTAGAATGACCTACATACAGTGATAAAACACATAATTATAGATAGGAAACTTCAATATTTTATGAAAATGACACTATTCAATCAGAGTTTAATTTCTGAATATCAAGCTTTATTTTTAATTGTGAAAAAACATGTAATATGTTATATATAATTTTAACCATTTTAAGTGTACAACTCATGTTCAAATGTTTGTGCAACCATTGACACCTATCCATCTGGAGAAATTTTTTCATCTTAAAGTAGCAAAATTCACAAGATATTAAGCTTAATTAAGAATATATATACATATGCAGTATATACACTTCTATCATTTGAAGATTGTAACTAAATTCTCTGCACCTTCATTAACTGGACTAAATTGATCCATTTATAAAATTTCTTTCTTTTCTCCCATATAAGTAAAACTAACTTAATTTCATTCAGGTCCTTTTTTCTTTTTTACAATTGTTGTAATAGAAAGAATGATAAGAACTCATGCTGGGCTATATCAATACCTGTTTGAAAAAATACTGCCATATGCCAATTTGGAATTAGCATATGCTAATTCTTTGGAATAAACAATATTAGTATCAATGAAAGAGTTGGAATCAACAATTATCTAAGAACTTTAAGGCAACTTAATTGACTTTATTCAAATAGTAAGAATGATATATTAAATTCCCTGTGCACAAGAATTTTATGATTATCATAAGAAATTATCTTTATATCCAGATCTTTACTTTAGTAAACCTCAACCTAATCCGGGAATGCCTAAATATACCTTTCCCATTTTGGACTGAATTTTTACAGTGTTGCATATATTTAATTTATTTTGTTACTACTAATTTTTATACTCTTATTGGTGAATTGTAGTATTAAATATGTTTTACACTAAAATATCTGCATAAGTAGAATTTTGCTGATATATCAATCAATTAAAGAATATTTGACTTGGAAAATATAATTCTTTTTTGGTATGGATGATATTTCTATAAGACAATTGTAACTTCATGGCAGTAAACATAAGCAGTAAACATGATAATTATCCTACATTTTGACTTCCATGTTAGAAAAGATTATGTTAACAGCAGCCAACTTCTGAGAATGTGAGACTTTGTTTTTCTTAAATTTATAAATGTGAGAAACTGTTTAGTACTTTTACTTATTGAAACTATATTAATGAAACATTTATAACACTTATGTAATAAAGCAGTGAGATAATGAGTTTCTAATAAATGATGAAAATCACCACTTACCTTAGTTTAAATATAAAAATGCAATCGTTTTTAAGGACCTGTATTTTGTAATAAGTGTAATATGTTAATATCAAAATGAGTACATTGTGTAGAAAAAAATGTGTCCATTGCAAGCCTAGAAGCCTTCAAGAAGAGAGAAAATGTTACAGGAGATGGAGAGCCATTTCCCATTATCTGCATTATATATAGTATAAGCAACCTGTTACTAAATTGAAAAAAAAAATGACCTAGATTAGCATGAAGGAATCACTGAACTAAGTTGTGAAAAAGTTGCAATGTGCCAAGGTGCTCATGGTTTAACCAAAATTATTTGTTCCAAGGTTTATGAGTTATGCTTGAAAAATTAAATCTAAAACGATGTTGAAATGTTGGCAGGTAATTCTCAGAGTTACAAGTAAAGTAAGTTAAAGAAATTGGATAATGGTCTTCTTGCTAATTATGCATGATCTTACAAAAATTACTAAGATATGCACAAATATGTGTTCTGTAATACTATAGTTCAAAATCATGACAGATTTAGAATTTTATATATATAAACTTATTAAATGATGTATAATACATATATACAAAAGTATTTCCATACATGTATATATAAGCAAATAGCCTTTAAAAATCATCATGCTAAATAATAAAAAAATTATTTAAAATGATATTTTATTTTGTGAATATATTTATCTTCTGTAAAAATTAATGCATTTTCATGAAAAATTTACCTAGATACAAATATAAAGCGAAACAGATTGCAGGAAATAAAGTGTGAAATTTTAAAAATAGATAGCAATTTCTATCTTAATTAAGTCCAAAGAATTTTAGGAGTATATCACATACACATCAATTTTGGTTTTTTTCCCCACACAGCCAGCCTTGAAGTTGATTCTCATTGTGTAAAATAGGTCCACACAAGAGACCACAGTGTTGGTCTGTATGTGTGAGTGTGATTAGCAAGATTCATCCTAGTTTCTTGTTGCTTTTTGAAGTTTGTTTTATTGAGTTTCACATCTGTTAAGACATCTGTGTCCTCCAGCTGATAATCTGGATTTATGGTTCTATAGTTACGAATTTCTTTCTTATTTTAATGGCATCATCATCATTAATACTCCTGCCAAAAGGTATTCTAATTTATTATTTTTCAAGACAACATATGTTCTCATACACAAGTTCAAAACCAACTTCCTTTATTGTACTTCAGGTTTACTTTTACTAAGAAAATTATGATTGAAATTGTCATACTGGAAAAATTTTTGTGTAATACAGCTGTTCAAATGACAACTGCATATTGATAAGTGTTTGCATCCCTATAAAATAGAGAGTAATGACTCATTTTATATTAACATTTTAAGATGAAACTACCAACTACCTGTAACAAATAATAAAAGGGACATGTAGATACTTGCCAAAATTATACTTTTTAAAGCTTTTTGAAATGCACCAAGATTGGTATTTTAGAAGAATCTAGAAAACAAAAATTTTATCTGCCATTATTTACTTCTTCCCCATTCTTACATTATTTATAAAAATACAAAATCATAATTATTTTTATGTTTTTGAAGTACTCACATTCTATATAGATTATGCAGGCATATTTTCTTACTTTTGCAACTGAATATTTTTTGTTATATAATAGTTTAAAAGAACACTCCATGACCAAAACAAAATATACTATGTGGTAATTACATCTGATGATATCAGGTCATAATTATATTTTATAAAATAATTTATTTACATTTATCATATAATATATTTTATATTTAAATATTAATGTTATTGGGCTAAGACATATTTTAATTTTCAGTATTATTTTCCTTGGATAATATCATTACCTATATTATATCAGTTTCAATTCAAAGTTAATGTTAATGTTCTATCAATCATAATGATGTATTGTAACAAACCAATATTTACTTATATTTATCAATAATTTGATGCAGAGTAAGTGACAGGCACCTCCTTCCAAGCTCCACAGACATCCGACTACCTGGACATCCAGCTAGAACCTGTGGCAGCAGTGGCCAACACCACCTCATCCTCCAGAGATCCAAGGAAGCACTCAATAATACTGTAAGTGAACTAGCCATCCCAATGAGAAACCATCCAGAGTGGCCACAGGGACTCATGCAGCAAACAATAGACTAACAGAGTCTGAGACTTTGCGGTTCACCCTTGTGAAGGTGACGTTGGAGTCTGCTATGGGACACAGCAGAGAGATGGATTAGCCGACAGCCCCCAGGACCAATCAGGTAAAGAGGCCTGCAGTCTACATGGTGCAGTGACCCAATTGAGGCTCTGGAGAGGGGAGAAGTCAAAGAAACCCAGCCTTATCTGTGGAGAATTTGAACCCCTATGAATACACTGGATCTGGTACCAGTGGCACCTCCACCTAAATAGGTGGAGAGAGATGTAGCTTCAGGGTCTGTGGAAAGCATGTAGATCTGTGCTTAAACTGGATCTGGCCCCAGTGATACCTGGCACCTGCACGGACAGAAAGAGTACTCAGGGACAGTATCTCTAGAAAACTCAGAGACCTAGGATTGCAGTGAGAGAGACACCAGGGGCACTCAACACCTGCACAGACAGAGAAAGATACCAGGCCAGGGTCCCAATCACTGAAGGAGAACAAAAAGTGGGGCTGCAAAGAGACATCACTGCTATAAGTTATTGAGCAAATGAAAGTGCTTGGAACATGCTTGATAACCTAATATATGACCCTAAATGACTGAAAGTATCCATGCAGAACCAGGAGGACTACAGAGGCCAAGTCGGCTTGCTCTGCACACATATATTTGTAGGGTTGCTTTGTTGTTGTTGTTGTTTTGTTTTGTTTTTGTGTGTTTGTTGGTTTTCTTTCCTCCCCAACTATATTACAAATTTCTTCCCTCTTTCCTATCTACTCTCTTCTCTCCATCCCCTTTTCTTCTCTTCTCTTTTCTTTTCTTTGTTTTGTATTAAATCCATTTTACATCACTACACCTAAATACTCTACACTGTTACTAGAATCCTCCTATATATTCGCTATCTCTAATCTCTATTATATATTACCTTACTACACTCAAACTATCATTCTACTTGATCCTATCTGCTACTTTAGCCAATCTTGCACCCAATATCCCAGCTCCTTCCTTCTCACTCAACCTTCACCCAATATTCCAGCTCCTTCCTTCTCCATCAACCTTCACCATTGAATACAACTTACTCTTATATATACCAGCTGACACCTCCCAAATAAAAGAATGCAAAACAAAAGCAGCAAAGATATGAACGTAAGAAACTTGAAATCACAAGAAGGAAGAATAACAAGGACACAGTGAGATTCCACAACCCCACAATAACAAAACCCACCAACACAGAATTGCAGAGATTACCAGAAGGACAATTCCGAACTTGAATAGTAGAAATGACACAGGGTTTCTGAAAAAAATGTAGAAGGAGCCTGAAAGAAATAAGGAAAAAATAAACAAAGAATCTGACACCCTGAACAGGAATCAGAAAGAAGCTCTGAAGGAAATGAAGGATGCAATAATTGAAATGAAGGCACCAATACAAACTATAAACAGTAGTCTAGACCACATGGAAAATAGAATCTCACTTTTGGAGGATGATCACTCCAAAAATGAATGCGTAGTATATAATTTAGAAAGAACACTTTGATAACATGAATTAGACATTGAAGATATATGGACCAATTTTAAAAAGAGCTATTCTAAGAATAATAGATATAGAAGAAGGAATAGAAGCTGAAACCAGATAAATCAATATTCATTTCAGAGAAATAATATTAGAAAAATTTCTAAATATAAAAAAGAGGTCAAAACACAGAGACAGGAAAAATATAGAACCCCATTTGACAAATTCAGAAAAAAGGTTCACCATGCCAAATAATAATCAAATTGATAAATATAGAGGCCAAGGAGAGAATCTTAAAGACAATGAAAGAAAAAGACCAAGTGTCATTCAGAGGCTGACCAATAAAAGAATCACTCCAGACTTCACAAACCAAGTCAGGAAAGCCTAGAGAATGTGGAGCAACATATTCCAAACTCTAAAAGAAAACAACTTCCACCCAAGACTATTCTACCCTGCAAAAATATCTCTCAAATTCAACTGGGAAAATAAAAAACTTCCACAACAAACAGAAGCTGAAAGAATTTATGTCTTCCAAATCAGCAATAGAGAAAATACTCAAAGAGATTAATTACAAAAAATAATTAATAAGTAAATGACAGAACCAAAGAAACAATGATTTTCATCAAACAAACAGCTAAGCAAAGAAGAACAAACACTATCTCAAATGAAAGTTAAAATTCAAAATGTTAGGAATTAAAAATAATCTCTCAATAATGATGCTGAATATAAATGGCCTAAACTTCAGAATAAAAATACATATGGTGGCAAAATGAATTAAAAACCCTAATCCATCTATATGCTGCCTTCAAGAAACACACCTTACAAGTAAAGATATTCACAAACTAAAGGTGAAGGCCTAGAGCAAGGTAATCTATGCAAAAGGAACTCAAAGACAAGCTGGAGTAGCAGCTATTATATCAGACCAATTAGATTTTAAGCCTAAACTTATCAGAGGAGGCAAAGTAGATCTTTTATTTATTTTTTTTTTCTGGAAAAAGGAACAATCCAGCAAACATTTATGCCCCAAATATAGGTGCAACCACTTCCATAAAATAAGCCCTTTAGGACATTAAACCACACATAGATTCCAATATAATAATATTGGGAGACATCAATAATCCTCTCACACTACTAGTGTCTCAGACCCAAAAAACATCATAAATCAAATAGATCTATTAGATATATATAGAATATTCTACCCAAATACAGCTGAATTCATATTTTTTCAGCTGCTCATAGAAACTTCTCCAAAATAGACCACATCACAGGACACAAACCAAGCACTAGCAAATTCAAAAAATGTGACATAATCCCCTGCATCTTTTCTGACCACAATGGAATGAAACTAGCAATCAACTATAAGAAAATCCAGAGAAACCACATGAACACATGGAAACTGGACACTACACTGCTGAATGAGGAATTACAAAATTCCCAGAAACAAACAAACAAAAATAAGAGACACAACATATCAAAATCTCTGGGACATTTTGAAGGCAGTCTTAAGAGGAAAATTCATAGCACTGAGTACTAACATAAGAAAAGAATATTACCAAATAAATAACCTAATGGCACACCTCAAAGCCCTTGAAAAGGAAGACTAGTCTATAACCTCAAAGCCAGTAGGAGACACAAAATTATTAATATCAGAGAAAAAAAAATCAATGAAATAGAGAACAACAACAACAACAAAAATACAAAGAATCAACAAAACCAAAAGCTGATTTCTTAGAAAAATAAACAAGATAGATGAACTATAAGTCAACCTAACCAAAAAAAAAAGAGAAAGAGATTCAACACAAATTACTAAAATAAAAAATTAAAATTAAAAAGGTGTTATTACCACCTATAGCACAGAAATCCAGAGGATTATAAGAAACTACTTTGAAAAACCATACTCCAATGAAATGAAAATCTAGAAGAAACTGACAAATTTCTAGCCACATACAACCTTCCTAAATTGAATCTAGAAGATAGAGAAAACTTAAAGTGACAAATAGCAATCAAGGAGATTGAAGCAGCAACAATGAGCCTACAATCAAAGAAAAAAAGCCAGTTTCCCAGTTGAATTTTTTAAAACTTTTAGAGAAAAGCTAATCCCAATTCTCCTCAACCTGTTCCATGAAATAGAAAAGAGGATTTATCATTAAGGGTCATGAATCTATGAGAATACCTTCAAATTTTAGAATAAAATACATAAAATTTTTGTTCAATGAAATGTTGACAAAAGGAGTTTTGGTTTTAGAAAACAATGCATTTAGTCATTTATTTATTTGTTTATCTATCTATTTATTTATTTATTTTGTGGATAGACCCCAGAGGCCTTCTATCTCCAGGCTATACCCAATCCCTATTTTATTCTTTATTTGGAAACAGGATCTCACTAAGTTGCTGAGAACCTCACTAACTTGCTGAGGCTATTTTCAAACCTGTGATCCTTCTGTCTCAGTTTCCCAAGTACTGGTATGACAAGCATATACTACCACATCTGGCCAAAGAATAAAAACTTTTAAAGCATAACAAATGAAAGGCTAATTTCTTTTAAAATTTCTTATCAGAGTTGTGTAAAGCTAAAATATAAAATCAGAGAATTAAGATATTCCATTTAACTCTGACAATCCTTGAAATATTGCCACAACTTATATTTTAAACTATACTGAAAAAGTACATCACT
Source organism: Graphiurus murinus (assembly GCA_004027655.1). Taxonomy (NCBI): domain Eukaryota; kingdom Metazoa; phylum Chordata; class Mammalia; order Rodentia; family Gliridae; genus Graphiurus; species Graphiurus murinus. The sequence goes on from PVLC010015168.1 coordinate 14,656, forward strand.
GCTTTCATCAGTGGGACACATCTCTACAAAATTCTATTTGGTTTGCTTCTCTTGTACTCAGACTGAAAATTCATAATCACACACACACACACAAAATATAATGTATATGATGATAAGTCATCTAAGCATTACAATTCAAATATATTATTAAAAATTCTTTAGTAAATAATCATTAAGGAAATAAGAAAATTTTTGTCATGCTAAGACTAAAGAAAAAGACCATTTGTAATTTTGTATGTGTGTAGTACTGGGGATTGAATGCATAGTGTTCAACCTCTGAACTGAACCCCAGACCTATTTTATTTTGTAAATTTTGAAACAGGGGTCTTATTAGGTTGCTGAGGTTGGCCTTTTGTCTCAGTCTCCCGAGTACTGGGAGTACAGGTGTGTGCCACCACACTCAGCAACTTCTTCCTAATTTGGAAGATAAATTTGTATACTAGAGGAAGTGGAGATTGTGCATTTCCAACACAAGGGCATAAGAAAAGTAATTTTCAATTAAGGTATTTAACTGCATATTTAATATAGTAAGAAGCTTGCCTGCTTGCTCATAACTATCTTCTTGAATATCAGAAATTATCATTGTGCTATTAACTTGAAGTATTTAGGTAATTTCTGTAGGGACTTACAGTCCAAACAGTTTAAAATACTATTATGCTTGTCAGTGTTGACTTTAGCAAGTCAATGGGTATATCTCTCTATCAATCTATGAATTCTAAGGATTTATATAAGGCTTTGATTTTCTCTCGTCAATCAATTTCTCATCTTTCTCCATCAATACATTCAACTTTATTAAGAAATAAATGTGTTCTCCAATCATTTACTCTTTGAGGATTTTAATTATTTTTCTTGTTCTATTACTGTCAATTCATTGGTTAGCACTATTAATCATTAACGGTAATTGTTTCCATGGATTATATAGAAAAGTTTTGTATTGCACACAGTTTTAAAATATTTTAGTTTCCCCTAAAGACATTCCTGAACATATTGATGTCAATATAATCTAGAGAACTCATTTCACTTGCTTGCCAAGTCTACGTATTTAAAGACTAAATATTTTCTCTTCTTGTATGTTGAACATAGTGTATTTTGTGCAAACCTCAGAAATATTATTCTATTAATTTTACATATCACTAAAGAAGTCTCAGGTCTAGAACTAATTATTTTACTGTATTCAACTCCTAAGACTAAGTTCAAAATATTATGCTTATTTTTAACTATAAAAGAAAATAGCTTTATTATAAATTACAAGTGATTTTTTGACCTTCAAACATTTTGACCTTTAAACATTATTAGTTCTTCTGTGATTAAATAATATACATTTTGAGTAAATAATATATATTGTGTTTAGTTTTTATGTATGAATATGCTGATATCTTTGGTCTTTCAACATTATTTTTAAGTATAATACTAGTTTTATTAATGATGTGCTACTCATTCCTTCTTTCATTAAACAAATAGTTATTACCTATAATGTACCCATTATTCTTCTCTATTGCTATCTTCAATTTTAAAATTTTTATTATTTAATTATTTGTACATTGCTTAGTTACATATACCATTATTACCTTCAAGACTGAGCTAAGGTCTTTGCATATGTAAGCCTAACATTTTCATTTTAATTTATACTACCATTTTCTTTTATGTTATATTTCATAATATCTTCTTAAAATGCATGCCAAGTAAACATTAAAAAAAAAAAGAAAGGAAAAAATTTCATTGTATGTACCTACAAAAACTAATAGTGGTGCAAAAATTCTGCACAGCCAGCAAAACCAGCAAAATTAATGTGCTGATTCTAACCAGATTTGCAAAAATGCAAATACTGCAGTTTTATCTCACATAGTTTAAAAGAGATAAATTTTAACAAAGAACAATTGTATTTTTCCTTTATAAAAGTAATAGTAAGCTTAAATAATTTTTGATAGCAAAATATTTCTAACAACAAAAAATGGAGAAACTAATTGTCTGAGTCTTTGTATTTCTTTCAAGAAAATACATATTTTCCAAATCAGATATAGGAAAAAATATTTATATATTAGGAACTTATTGTTGACATTATCTACAAATAATAGTTAACTTATAAATAGGAGCATACAATTTTCAACAATTCATTTTGCAACTTGCTACTTATTGCTTATCACTATAAGTTAATTTGTACATGTAATAGGAAACCTAACAATAAAGTTAATTTCAAATTAGAACCTAAGATGTGATATACTCAGCATGCTCTAAGAATATTTTTAAAAAAAGCTTCTCCTATATAAAAATGTAATAGATCAAATGCCTAGTCTGTATTTCAAGATTGACAAAAGAGAAGCTAAGGTCTGCTTTAAAATTGAGATCTGAACCAGGTGTGGTGGAGCACACTTGCAATCCCAGTACTTGGGAGGCTGAGATAGGAGGATTCCAGGTTTGTGGCCAGCCTTAGCTACTTAGTGAAGTCCTCTGCAACTTAGTGAGATCCTGTTTCAAAATAAAGACTAAAAATTAGACCTGGAAACATAGCTTGGAGGTAGAATGCCCTTGGATTTTATCCCTAGTACTAAAAAAAAAAAAAAAAAAAAAAAAAAAAAAAAAAAAAAAAAAAAAAAAAAAAAAAAAAAAAAAAAAAAAAAAAATCAGATTTGGCTTCAATTAAGAAAAAAGGAAAGAAATTACTTTCAAGATTTATAGTCCTCAGAGGACTATATACTCACTTTTATGTTTATCGTTAGAAAAAAAAAGTGTTCTCTTATAGATCACTACATAACAATATACAGTAAAAAAAAATCTTCTTAAATATGACTGATAAACACAAACCAAACCAAGATTAATATTTTAAGAAAATTTTAACCAAAAGAAGCATAAGACAACCAACACAGATGACATTAAATTAAATACCAGGAGGCAAAAGTCATCTTCCTCTGGAAAAATGAAATTTCTGAGTTAAATAATAAAAATAAATATGTGGTTTGGGAAGATTCTGCTCATAAAGTAAAAGAAACTACTTAAAATAAAATTAAAAAAGAATAATCAATAACTTTTAGTGAACAGCAACTAAAGCTACATCATATTCTAATGACACAGAAGTTGAAATCTGAAAATAAGGATATAAAAGCCCCTAGCAGGTAGGTGGCAGCTCAGATAGTTTAAATATGGGCTAAATAAGGATTTTATGCTTATTCAATTAGTTGAATGAGACAGGAAATATGCAGAGATTGGGTAAGATATCCTTTTATATTTCTAAAAAAGATAATAGATGACAGATGATGATGGTTGTTATGATGACAAGGACGACTATGATGATGATAGATAATAGATGATGATAGATTAGATAATGATGAAGGTGATAGATGGATCGATAGATAGATAGAATGAGATACCTAAATATACCTGGATAATGACGAAGGCATGTGGTGTGTTTAGAATCAAATACTGGCAATCCAAAGGTAGATACTGGGGAGTGAAATAAACTGGTTGCAGTGGCACATGCCTGTAATCTCAGTATTTGTGGGGCTGAGAAATGAGAGTTACAGGTTTAATGCCAATCTCAGCAACTAAGCAGATGCTTTGAAACTTAGTGAGACATTGTTTCAAAATAAAAAATAATGTAAAAGGAAGAGGAAGGAAAGAAAGAATGAACGAAGGAAGGAAAATGTGAATGATTAGGCAAATAAAGAGTAAGAAATATTCTCTATAGAAATGGAAACATAGAGAAAAATGAAGATACCTCAAGAGAAAGATAATAAACAACAACAAAAAATCACAGTCAGTGGAATTTTTCTCTCCTAAAGCTATGTCACCTATTGCAAATGATAAGAGGATTGTTGTAAAGCATCAGAAATTTAAAGTTTTTTTGACTAGAGCAAGCATCTTGGTTTTTTAGTAATAGCCATCTGAAATATTTCCTTTCAGAAGAACATGATAATGCTAAAAATTATCATAGAGGAACAGGAATTTGTTTACTTACTGTGGTTTAGAGGACTATTGCCAAATTTAAACATACAGATTAGATTTGATTCAACTGTTTTTTATATTTTAAATAAATGGTCAAATAAGTTTTATATTCTGAGTAAAATAAAACACATTTCTCTCATACTATACAACCCACATAAAATTTGTGTAACAACTATTTGAACTTTGTCTAATATAGAAATCACGGGCAGGTTGAAAAAAGTATCAAAACAAAGTACTAAATAATGGTTGCAAATTTAACATGTTTTCTTCCTTAGGTATTAACTAGCCCAGAATATCAGTACCAAGAAGTGATCAGTAAGACACAGGCAAAGAAGATCAAGAGAAAGTCACTGGTTGTAGCTTGAAGTGTAGAAAAGAGCATTTCTAAACTCAGAAAATGTAGAGAAATTCTCCATTTTTCTCTCTCATTTATATTCCATATACAGTCAATTCTACACTGAATAACACTGACAACAAAAGTAGCCAAGTATAGAGGCAGAAATTCCTACAGAGTTAAACTTCCCTCTGATTTTGTTGGTTTGTTTGTAATTTTTGAGGATTGAACCTAGGGGTATTCTACTTCTGAGCTATACTCTCAGCCTTTAAACGTATTTATTTTTTATTGTGAAACAGGCTCTTGCTTAGTTGCTATGGTTATCACTAAATTGCTGAGGCTGGGCTTGAACCTGTGATCTTCCTGTCTCAGCACTCCTCAACCACTAGGATTACAGGCCAGTAACCACACTCAACTAACCTTCTGTTAAATGGAAGTGTCGCTCAAAGGAAATGGAGTCAAACTTCTCCTTTTCTATATTATTTTTTTTTTAATTTTTTTCCTCAGTCTTATATTTGCAATCACAATATTGAGGGCTTCAGGTATAGAACCTAAAAAGTTATCATTTGGCCAACCAGAAAGTATTAGGAAGATAGCAAAGAAGGGAAATTTAAGAAAGCCAATGTTTATGAATTTCTAGGCTCAAAAAACCCTGCTCATATAAAGCTATGTCCCTAATTAAAATACAAAAGACATTGAAAACTGAAGTAATTGTTAGACTTCCACACAGAAATAATACTGACCACTGGCTGATACATGAGATAGAACAGAAGCTTGCAAACTGAACCCACATTGGACCACAGGCCACAGAATGTAGGTTAGACTTTGTGGCCTGAAATAACATTATGTATCTGATAAAGCAAACATGTCGATATTATAGGATTTTTTAAGACTCAGAAATCTTATGTAACATTAAAAATGTTCCTTATACAATTAGAATTTTCTAAGCACACAAAGGACCATAAAAATTTCAACTTGCATGAGAAAAGATAACAGATGCTAACAACTCGACACAGAGACTAACATTATCTAAAAAAGATTTTAAAGTAGATTTTATAAAAATGTTCAATCAAGAAATTATACAAACAAATGCTAAAATAGAATATATCAGACTAGAAATAAAAGGTATAAAGCAGAAACTAATAGAAAATTTAGAACAGAAAAATTGTAATTACATTTAAAAAACCCTCTCTAGATGAACTTAGTAGCAGAAAGGAAATAGTAAAGAGTTATTTGTATTAAAGATAAAGCAAAACAAATTTAAAGCACAGAGAAAATATGTTAAATAAATATGAGTTTAGCAATAATAGCAAATATAAAATTTGTGTCATCATAATCTCAGGAGAAAGAATACAGAACTAAAATTAAAATTGAATAGTTTGGAATACCACTAAATTTGGTGAAAGGCATAATCCTATACACTAAAGAAGATGAATGAACTCAAAAAAGAATGAACTTCACATTCTTGCATGTATATACATAACAACCAAACTGGTGAACGCTCAAAAATAAGAAAATCTTGAAAACAATAAAAAAATAAAGCAGATTAGCTGTGAAGAATCAATGATTGGAATTACTGTGCACTAGAGAGCATGCAGACCTGAAGCAAGTGTATAGCATAAGATTTTAAAACACTAAAATAAAAATCTCAACACATGTTTTATATCCAGCCAAAATATCTTTCAGGAATAAATGCAATTAAAACATTGTTTGCTAACAGGAAACACAGATAATCCTTAGTAAGCAGGATCCTTAGTGTTTTAAAGTATCGCCAAGAGAAGTTCTTCATACAGAAGAGAGATGAGACTAGACGGTGATTTGAATAATGGAACAGAAACAAAAGTAGATAACTTGATAAATAGATACATATAATAAATTATTCCTCTTATTTTGAGTACTTTAGGTTTTATGATTGATGGAATTCCCAATGTATTTAATTGTATTATGTAATGTGTTTATGTATAATATATAGAATGTGGAAGACTAAGGCAACTTATGTGGTAATAAGGCTCCTGCATTCCTATTAAAATTATAAAACATTGACACTAAGTAAGGCAAAACATGGCAAGCATATATACATACATACTTTATATATATAAGTGCTTATATGCCCACACATATAAATATACATACTTAATAAACAAATACACATTTAAATGACTTAAGAGAACAATGAAAATAATATTCAA
>PVLC010015168.1:21217-37970 GCA_004027655.1 Graphiurus murinus
GACCTAAATAGACACTTCACAAAAGAAGAAATACAAATGGCCAATAAATGTATGAGGAAATGTTCCACATCATTGGCAATCAGGGAGATGCAAATCAAAACTACCCTAAGATTTCACCTAACTCCAGTCAGAATGGCAATCATAAAAAACACGAACAACAACACCTGCTGGCGAGGGTGTAGAGAAGTGGGAACCCTAATACATTGTTGGTGGGATTGCAAACTTGTGCAACCACTGTGGAAAACAGTATGGAGGATCCTCAGACGATTGGGAGTGAACCTACCATATGACCCAGCAATACCACTACTGGGTATATACCCAACAGAATGGAAACCAAATTATCAGAACGATGCATGTGTATCTATGTTTATAGCAGCTCAATTCATAATAGCCAAACTATGGAAGCAGCCAAGATGTCCAACCACAGATGAATGGATTACAAAACTATGGGATATGTACACAATGGAATTTTACTCAGCCATAAAGAATAAAATTATGTTCTTTGCAGGGAAATGGATGCAACTGGAAAACATTATGTTAAGTGAGATTAGTCAGTTACAAAGAGTTAAGAAGCATATGTTCTCCCTAATATGTGGATGCTAGGGAGAAGATGGGGCATAGGAGGGTCTCCAGATGAAAAGGAGAGATCCTCGATAAGCAACGAAGTTGATTTAATTGTAGTGGATGCAGGGGGCAGAGGGACACCCTAAAGCACATGATGTAATTACACAATCATATAAAGGTCACTCACCAAAGTGAACCTGAGGGGGAGGGAAGGAGAGGGGCTTGGGGTGGGAATTGGGGAAGGGGTCAAATGAGAATTGTGTGCAAATATGTTGTTAACAACTTGTACTTAACAAAGATGTATGCTATATTGCACGAATTACTACAATAAAAAATTTTTAAAAAAAGAAAAAGAAAATAATATTCAAAAATCTATAGTAAAAATCACAGTAGAAAAATTAATGTGAAATATTAAAATATGTTCAAATGACCCAAAAGAAGAGAGAAAATGAGAAACAAGGAAGAAAAAATTGAGGGACATACAGAAGACAATAATGTGACAGATTATGCCCTACTGTACTAATAACAGAAATTAATACAAAAATAGAACTGAACTCAAACATATCAATGATCCAAATATAACAATTATAAATTACCTAAACCACATAAAATATAAATATTAAACATAAACATATATTAAATGTTTAAAATCTTAAATATAAATGAAAATCATTTAAAACATGAGATAAAAAGAAAACTATATCAATATCCCTCATAAACCAGATTGTTACCAATAACAAATATTAATTAAGAGAAAATTGAAGTAGTATTATTAATATTAAATGAAATACATTCCACAGCAAAGTAAAGATCAGAGATGCAGAGAAATGCTGCATGTTGATATAGCAAGCAACTCACCAAGAAGGCATAGAAGCCCCAATAAACCACACTACGTAGCTTCAAAATGTATTAAGTAAAATTCACAAATTCGAAAGAAGAAAAACAGAAATCTAAAAGTATTGATGGAAGATGTCAATAATTTCTCAATAAGAGATAGAACTAACAAGTATATTCAAAAACCAAGGACCATCAACCAAATGAATTGAATTGACATTTATAAAACTTTCCACATAACAGAATAAACATTCTTCTAAGTGGACATGGAATATTCACTCTTTGAGTAGTCCACTTATATCTCTTATATCAAAATATAACAATTAAAAATGGTAGTCAATCATGCAAAATATTTCTCAAACTATACAGAATGAGACTACACCAATACGAAAATAAGAGGAAAATCAGAAAATATATGTAAAAAACATAATTCTATAATTTATGCTCCAAAGTAGAAGTTTCAAAGCAAATCATGAAATAACATAAACTGAAAAAACAAAAAATATAAATAGTTGTGGAACATATCTGAACTAAGTTCTTAGATAATTAAAGCAACATATGCATACACACACACACACATACATACATACATATATAATATTTTTTGGAGTGTACTTGATATTGAACCCAGGTACATTCTACCTCCAAGCTACATCTCCAGGCCTTTTTATTTATTTATTTTTATTGTTGCATTGTAATCATGCATCATGAGAAAGTTAAGAGTGATAGAGGCATACACTCACACAGCACTCGGTAAGTGTCTCACTACGTTGCTGAGAGTCTCACTGTGTTACTGAGGCTTAAACCTGTAACCTTTATGTCTCAGCCTCCAAAATATTCTTATATTTGAGCAAAACCAAAAAAGATCTCTAAAGATAATACATTATCCCCTATTCCCTTCAAATAAGGTAGAAAGAACATAATAAACACTAATATAGCCAAAGAATTTAATAAAGATAAAAGCAAAATATCAATGAAATTGATGAGGAAAAAATAAATCCAAAATTTGATTATTTAAAAACAGATCAAAATGCCAGGTGTGGTGGCACATGATTGTAATCCCAGTAGTTGAGAGGCTGGAACTAGAGGATTCAGGTTGGCAGCCAGCCTCAGCTACTTAGTGAGGACTAGGAGTGTAGCTTAGAGATAGAATGCCCTGGGTTCAATCCCCAGTACTGATAAAAATAAAATAAAATAAAAAAAAATTCATAAACTCCTAGCAAAAGTGAACAAGTAAACAGAAAAAGGGTACAAATTATGAAAATTAGGAATTAAAAAGGAGTTTTGTTAGAGACCCTAAAGTTATTAAATATAAAATAATGTGATGCTAATATTAATCTAATACTCTAAGCAATTCTGTGCACTACCTAAATTCACCCAAGATGAAAGATAAAATTTCGATAACCTTATAAATATTAAATAAGCCAAATTTTTTATTCAAAATATGTAAAAAAATGCAGTGCAATATTTGGCAAATTCTACCAACTGTTTTCAGAAGAAACGACACCAATTCTGCATAGTCTTTTCCAGGAAATAGAAAATATTACTCTCTGACTCATTTAATACCCAAACTAAAGACAAAACAAAACAAAAAAAAAAGGAAATACTACACATCTCATGAATTTAGAAACAAGAAATACTCAATAAATGTCAGAAAATCAAATTCAGAATGTGTGTGTGTGTGTGTGTGTGTGTGTGTGTACTTTTTTTTCTGGAAAAAATCCTAGAAGAATTCTGCCCCTGAGTTATACCCTCACACTATTTTTTATTTTTATTTTGAAACAGGTTTTGCTCAGTTGCTGAGTGCTTCACTAAATTATTGGGGTTGGTCTTAAACTGGGATCCTTCTGTGTTGACTACATTGTCCAGCTTCAAATTCAGAATTATATAAAAGGAATAGTAAACATAATTAAGTGAGGTTTATTGTGAGAACAGAAAGCATATTAAGTATTTATAATTTAATCAATGTAAATTACTACTTATATTCTAAAAACGAACAAAACGTACAATCTTTTGTATATCTAACATCAAATTTAATATTGAAAGACTTCATAAATTCCTAATAAAATCATGAAGACCATATCACCTTAACCACTTCTATTTAGCATAGTACTAAAAATCCTAGCCAGGACAATAAAACAATAAAAAGAAATAGAAAACATCCAGATTATAAAGGAAGAAGACTATATTATGAACAATGTATTTATATAGAAATTCAAAGGCATCTACAGAAAACAAATCCAGAACTAATAAATTAGATTAACAAGAATCCAAGATATATAGTCAACACACAGAAATCATCTTTTCTTTATGCTACTAAACTATTATTGGAAATATGGGCTTAAAATAACATTTATATTATCCCAATAGTACACATTAAGTAATTTGATATAAATCTAACAAACATGGTATAATGTTGAAATCAACAAAGTGATACTGAAAGAAATAAAAAAAATCAAAATGAATTGAGAGATCTATGTTTTCCGTGGATTGGAATCTTAGCATTATAAAGGTATTAATTATTCCCAAATAGAGCCATAGCTTTAACACAATACTTACTATTCATTAAATGACAATCAAGACTTCAAAATGGTGTATCAGAGGAACCCACAGTACCATAGCAGCCCCACCCACCCAAGAGTGAATAAAAAGAGTTCTGTAGGAGCAAACTGAGGTGAGAAGACATTGGGGAAAAACCAGTAGGCAACTCAATAAGCAAGCAACCAGGTAAAAACCAAAAGTACTAGTTTCTAGAGTTGAAAGAGGGTTAATAAAGGTTATAGATGGCAATAGTGTCCAGGGTGTTCTTACTCAGTGTGGGAGAGAAAACTCTCCAACTAGCTAAAAGACTTTCTCCCTTTGAATTTAAGACAGACACTAACCAACATGCTCACAATTTGAGCAGATAATAATCCCAGGAAAGCTGAGCTGAGAGTCCCTACATAAGCTAGGAAATAATTGGGATCCCAGAGGGACTCCAGACAATGAAGGAGAAATCTCACTGGAGCCGGGGAGGTGGTATAAGGAAAGAGGAAGAGGAAGACTGAGGTTTATCAATGGAAATACTACCATTGACTATGTGTATAAAAGTTAATATACCAATGTCAATCTCAGTGTTCTGTATTGGCAACGGGGGAAATGGGGAGGCAGGGAGAGGCCTACCAAGTGCTATGTGCAAATATGTTACTATCAGTATGATTGACATTATGATGTGAAACTATAATGCACCAATAAAAGCACATTATAAAACAAATAAAAAAGAAAAAGTGAGCTGGCATTCCCCAGCAGAGGTACCTGGAATGTGGAAATGCTTACCACTTGACAGAATCACCCAGCAATCAGATCAGGAGCCCTGCAGTTCACCAGTGCTTTTCAGATTTCACTCTAGCCTATTCCCCACTCCCTAATTCTTGGTGCACTTGCTTGTTGAATAACCAAGACCAAACAACCACTTGGGCTTCATTTGTCACTGAATCAGTGGGTTCCCATACCATGAATAAGCCTGGAGATAGAAGAGAGACTGGGAATCAGTCCAGGGAGAAACTCAGAGTAACTGATCATTTTGTGGAATAGAGAATCAAAGGGCATTTCTACTTGAAATTGGCATTCTGATTTCTGGAATAAGAAGAGTGGTTGATGAGTATGGGGGTGGGATTGAGACAATCAGGGTCAGACAAAAAATGAACCTGACTTCCCATGCTACCTCCCACAAGTAAGAAGGGCTGGAAGGTAGACTGAGGAGTCCCACAGACACCCCAGCCCCAGCATACAGACAAGAGCTCTTGGAAAGAGGAGTGTAATTTAACCCAGATCAGTCTGGGTTAGATAGAGCAGGCTAAGGAACTGACCAGAAGTTCAGTCAGAGCTGTACTCCCACCTCTGTAAAAAAATAAAATGACAAAATTGTGGAGGAAAAAAAAAAGCTATCAAAGAAAATCTTTATAAACTGAGTTTAAGTGAAGAATTTTTAGATATGACACCAAAAGAACTATCCATTTATAAAAGAATAAAACATAAATTGAATCCATCAAATTGATGATGAAGCCTGATGCGGTAGCACAGGCCTGTAATACCAGTACTTGGGAAGCTGGGGCAAGAGGATTTCAAGTTCAAGGCCAGCCTCAGGAATTTAGCAAGATTCTGTTTCAAAATAACAAAGGGCTGGAGATGTAGTTGAGAGGTAAAACCTCCATCCTCACCTCATGGATTCAATCCTTAGTACTGTTGCGTCCCACGAAATACGGGGTAAACCAAGCGGCCCAGCTGCTTTGCCTGCCGGGCCGAGCAAGAAGGAGAGTGTTGACCGCTGGGCCCACCACCCTGGGGAATTGAGATAACCCCCCAAAATACCGCACCAAGCCGGGAGTCTAGTCAGCGACCAGGCACTGCAGGATCTCACTTTTATTGGAACACACAATAGTATATATGGGAAGGTCAGATAGGGAGGTGAAGCTGGGGCGGGAGCCAATGGTAGCTGCGGGAGAGGAAGATAGGCCTTTCCTTGACCCACCCGCAGGCTTCCTAGGGCAGAGGGGTCATATTTGACCAAGAAAGGTCACAGCCTGTGAGTGCCGAATGCCACATGACATGAGCTGCCCTTACATAGTACCACAAAAATAATAATAGCGATGATAATAATAACAATAAAACTTTTGCTCTGTGAAAGGCCCTGCTGATAGATGAAAACACAAGCTATATATTGGGATGAAATATTTGCAAGTAATGTCTGACATATGACTTGTATCCAAAATATATGGAGCGCTGCATTGTTATTGATTTCTTTTAACACAGGAAGTGAGATATCACTTTATAAAAAAAATCACATAATTGTAGATGTATGTCAGGCAAATAAACTTGCAGAATAATTCTAGATGGAGTAATAATTCAAGAAAAATAATTTCAGAAATAAATTATCTTGAAACATCTGAGAAGTTTCTAAAATTAAACTTTAAAGATGACATGCATTAAAAACGTATTCTGATTGCCAAATAATTTCATATAGCTTGTTTATAAATCTTCTATTAAAGTGTTTCTTTTGCCTTGGCTTTTCTTGGGAGGTAATCCCAGATCTCAGACAAGATTTAGCACTAGTTCACTTGATAAATATATGATCATTTTGTTTTGTTAGAAATTAAGCTATTTTTCTTTCATTCTGCTTCTGTTCTATTTATTTACTGAAATCTTCCTTCTAGTCTAAGACTATAAGTTATTATATTTCATAGATTAAAAAGGGAGACATAGTTTTTCCATATTCTCATAATTGGAACTTCAAGGAAGGCTTGAAAAAGTCCATATTTGAGAAATGTTCTATGGCTGATAATAAAATTTCCCTAAAGACTTAGGAAAATTCATGTCTTACCAATCTCATTTTTTAAAGAGAAAACAATATGGACTTATGACCTAATAAGCATTTCGTTCTAAACACACAGATTTTTACCTTTACTTTTCTTTGGGTAAAAGGTAAATATGCTCTGGGAGAGATTTCCTAAATGTTCAATGTACTTAAATTAATTTAAATAATTAATTTTAAATAAAAATATATTTATTTTTTCATTTAAAATTATTTTTATGGTCATTACTTGGCAGACTTATGATGTCTCCTTTAGGAATTTCTGTTAAAAATTTTAAGTTTTATTGACTACTACTGGAAACAGAGTCTGTATGTGATGGAGTTTTTTAAATGTTATTTTTTCCAATATTTTCAAAAAATGTTACTCAATTTCATGACATTTTTTTTTACTTGTGTGTTGTTTCTCACTGTTATTAAAAGTAAAGTCTTTGTACTTACTTTCTAGCTACATAAAACCATTGATTCAGGGGCTTGTAAATCATATACAAGGAATGGTAGATAAGGTTGTAAGATGACTAATGATATTGTTGTAACATTATCTTGTTCTCGGTGGCAAAACATTTTTACTTCACATACTCAGAGACAGATATCCAATGCTCTCTTGTTGTTGCTTATGCAATCTAGACAGTTAAAAATGTGGATAGCATTGTTGTATTTTGTCATCAGGACTGTTTTTCTAAAGAACTCTCATGAACACTTTGTAACACACAAGTGACTGAGAAATGTTTAAGAAAACTAATGATATGCTTTGAGGCAAGCAGCAGATAAAACATGATACTATGTTGTTATTTTATGATATGTTCCCATGGGTTCACCATATACTGCTTTTTTTCTAAAGAAGAGGCTAAAATGTACATATATATGTGAAAAATTAAATGCTTTTGTGGAAAAATATGAATGGTAATTATTAAGTGATGCAAGCATTTCTAAGACAATTTCAAAGCTAAAATATGCTGACAATATTGCATTTGTGAATCAGTATTTTAGCCTTTAAGAAGAAGATAATTTCTTTTTTACATCACTGAATTATATTTTAACCTAAGACCATTATAAGTTTTAAGAAAAGAAAGTGTTTAGAGATTCCTACAAGTGACAGTTTGTTTTTGGATTTTAAAATCGTAACCTATTCATGGAGGTTCAAAGCTCAGTTGAGAAAACAATCAAATTTGCTTTCAATTATATTAGTTTGAGTATAACTTTTTCATTTTTAGTCTTTATTTTATGTAGGATGTATTTTATCCAGCTGCATTAAGGTATAATTGGCAGATAAAATTATATATATGTATACATACATATTATGTACAACATGAGGTTTTTATATATACAAGCATTGTGAAACAATTAAACCAAGCTACTAATCACCTTACACACTTAATTTTTGTTGGTAAAAACATTTAAGATTTATTCTCTTAGCAATTTTTCAATGATGCAAAATATTAGTACTATTATCACCATCCTATGCAATAGATCTTCAGTTCTTGTTCATACTAAGAGAACCTTTTGTATGCTTTAACCAAAATCTCCCTATTCCTTCTTACCCAATTTTTATATTGCATTTGACTGAGATAGGCTTAGAGAGAAACAAAACAAAACAAATAGAAAACTATTTTCAGGATCTCTAAACTCAGTTTCCCAAGTTGGTTTTGTATAGAAAACTTTGGAGAAATTCATCATTAACACTTTGTGAGATACCAAAATCATATAAAATGTAGGAAGAAAAATGATTTTGTATAGTGATGCTAAAAGAAAAAAATTAACAAGGATCTTTTGCTCATGGAAAAGCAAATTAGTCCTTTATTGCTACCTTACAAATCTTAATTCCATTTTTGAAAACTAATAATTACACTCAATGCACGTATGTTTGGCTTTCAAAACTCTTCTCTCGCATCTATGAATAAACAGATTTCTGTTTCCTGTGTTCTCTGCAGAGTTATTTGACTACTAAGTGAGATAAATAACATGTAAACTATGAAATAAAAGTTAAGTGCAAAACTATTATAATTGTTGATAACTAAGGATAAATACTATTTCAAATGGTGGAACAATAGAATTTAGAAAACCAATATATTTTATAAGATATGTTCCACTGGACTGTTAAATAATAAATCAATGAATCAAGAGACAAAACCAGTAAAATCATTCCCATGACTTGCTACTATTTTAAGGTTTTTGTTAGTACTGTATTTCATAAAGAAGTTTCCTAAATATTATATTAAAATACCTTCCTAAATTACCCTCAATAACTCAGATGAAAAGTAAACAAGCAGTTTATGCAGCGATGAGAATAGAAAAACATCCGGGTGTGGTGACAAGCTCTTGTAATCCTAGTATTTGGAGGCTGAGATAGAAGGATTGCAGGTCCATGGCCAGCCTCCACAACATAGTGAGATCCTGTTTCAAAATAAAAAATAAAAATAGGTCTGAGGGTATAGCTCAGATTGCCCCTGGGTTCAGTCCCCAGTACGAGAGAGAGAGAGAGAGAGAGAGAGAGAGAGAGAGAGAGAGAGAGAGAGAGAGAGGAGGGGAAGGAAGAAAGGGAGGAGAGGAGGGAGAGGAGAGGAGAGAGGAGAGGAGCTAGAAAAAAATTCAGTAGAATATTTTTAAAGTAAAAGATACTAAAATATCATTGTAACTGTAATTTATTTTTTTAATTTCTGATGATTTATAAATTAAATCTAAACTATAGCACATTTCCTTTCTTCATTATTACTCTTCTATGCATACAAAGAGAAAGCTTTAGATTGCTACATTTATAAACCCATGTTCCCTTAAAATTCACTTATTATAAAAAGAGTATCTAAATTTAAACATCTGTCTAATGCATAAAGTGTTGAGAATTTATGGAAAGAATATTTCAAGGCAGCTCACCAAAAATGACTGGCTATCTCCAATACATAATCACAAAGGTATCAATGATAAATTCATGATCCCTGATCAATAAGTCAAACTCAGAAATTAAATTATTTTAAACTTTGGTTTTGATATCTTTAGGTGTAACTGCTTGAAGGGTTTCATTTTCTTTTCAATTATTACTAAAGACTTTTACTTGCAAGTCATTATTATATGGTACATGGCATATTGTGTATCTTCCATCTCTAAGTGGATATCCCGAATTTTATTGTTCAGGAATTTATAGGATGGCATTGAGGAGTTTGAGCGCTACTTAGAATGTACACATACATGAACACACACATACAATCCTATGTGTATGCCTATATTTTTGCATATATATATGTATGTATGTACAGACATATATGTATGTGACATAGAGAACACCTAGTATATTCATAACACATACTTACAATGTTAATCGCAATCTATCTACTTTTCCATTCTATTAAATACATTAGTAATAAAACATAAATATTAATGGAAAAAATGGTAGATCACTTACTTTCAATCTATTTTGTCCTTATTTCAGTCCATTCTTTTTAACAAGTCACTCTGCTAAGCTCAACAATGACCTCCATGCACGACCCTGTTAAATGCTTCGTAGTTACCTTAAATTGTATATATAAAAGTCAACTTCAAAGTAAAATAGTGATTACTAGAAATTATGAAAAGGATGGTGGGGAAAGGGAGGTTGGCTATGATCAGCACACACAATATGCATGTATGGAAATATCACACTGAACTCTATTAATAAGTACAATTAACATATGTCAATAAAAAATTTTAAATAAAAAAGTTAATGTATGTAAAAAAATCAAACTAATTAGCTTTTACCCAAATATTATTCTCTTTCAGAATCCTTCTACTTTTTTTTTAAATTTACTACTTCTCCTCTAAAACCTAGGAGTCACCTTTAAATCTTCCATTTCCATTACATCATTTCTCCAGGTAGCATGAGATTTTTTTTTTTTTTTTTTGCATTTCTAGAAACTATTGAAAAATTTCACTTCTCATCAATTCCATCACTTTCAACTGGTTCAAGCACATTTTTCCCATTACATTTAGTGTAGTAACGCTGTAACTCAGTTAAGTTCACCCTCTGGTTCTCTTCCACTCTTCATGTGCATCTGGGACAATCAATCTATCAAGAAAAATGGTAATTCCTTTTACCCCTTCAATAATGCAGTTCATGATTTCCTACTGTTCTTAAAACTCACAAAATTTATTTTTAAATCTATGATACAATGCATGCTTTTTGTCCACCTCATCTTCCATATACAGATCTTTTTAAATTTTTATTATTTTCTCATATCATACTGTGCTATCTACACTTTCTATGTCTATTTCACACCCACCTTCTTCTACACGCAGTACAAATCATGTTATTTCCATCTTAGTGTTTTCCCACAGGTTGACCCACTTTCTGAATTATTCCCCAAATGTCTGTAGTTTAGTATATTTATCAATTGTGTTATCTCATAGCATTATATACCTCTTGCTCTCTCTTTTACTCTCTTCTCTCTCTCTCTTGTAGATATTCTGTCTTTACTTGCAAATATTTCCAAATTATCAAAGAAATTTTCTGGGACATTTTTAAATTCCAATATATGTGATAAATAAATTAATAAGTGGAATAGCACAAATTGAGAGAGAAGCAAAATTCTGAATGATTTAATCGAAAATTAAATATAGATTAATGGTACATCCTATATGGGAAGAAATTATATAGAACAAGCACAATGAAAGAAGAAAGAAGTTAAGATTCTGATATATTCCTAGAGAGAAGCAGTTACTCAAAGACCTTTGGGAGAAACAAACCCAGTGGCAATTTGATTTAGTTCTTTTAAATAGAAGCCTCATGAAACTCTGGAAAAATCTACAATTAAGTCAATCTAAATTTGGCAATAAATTAACTCATATCCATTATAAGTGTTAACTCACCCAAAGTAGCTTTTATTTCCTATGATAATACAACACAGAACAGAACAAATCATGGTTATGTAATGATTATAATTTACTGGCTAGAAATCCAAGTTATCAGCTATATATTTTTGTTCATTTTTATCATTTATCTTTTGCCAAATTTCACTGTATTCTACTAATGATATTTTTATGCATTTACACAACAGCATTAGGATATAGTCTGCATTAATATCTAGTAATTCCACCAACATTTATATAATAAAAAGACTCATATACAAATTTATTCAAATTACTTTTATAAAATTTTTCGATTCAGCCGCTGTCTATTTCCATGACAATTCACTCAGAATTATAAACTTAAATTTTCTATCCATAATATCTTTTCAGAGAAGAAATTAAGGGGATTTTGAAGAATACAATGCAATTATATTTGCATTTTCATATGTAATTCACAATAATATTATCATAAATTATGCTCTTTTATGTGATGAGTTATTATACCCTGAACAATAAAAATGAAGAATATGTAGTAATAAAAGTAATAATCCTTGTCAAGTGCATTATAATGTCCAAGTTCTGTTTATTTTTTAGCTTACCTGGTCATATTCTAGCATATCACCCATAAATTTCCTGACAGAATTCTTACTCTACCTTTGTTACTATTTCAGCCAACATTTTGAATAATTAAGTCATACAGTCATTGTTTTCATATATGTAAGGAGGTGATTTCATTTATTTTTACTTTCAGTTAAACACTTTTACATGGCCTATTATCATCATCAGAAATAAGAAAAAAAACTAATACATTCAATATGCAACTACATAAAATATTGTCTTCCTTTTATGTTTTTTTATCTCAGATATTCTCACAATTTTTCACTATTTTTCTGACTCTTGTTCTTCCTTTCCTAGTTAAGCTAGGGACCAGTTCTATTTTCTTGCATACTTCAACTGCTACAGCTCAGTATTGGATATTCTCACATGTTTTGCCACATCTCATACTGAATCAATCTAATTATTTGGTTCTATGCTTTTGTGGTAAGATTACCCAATGTTATTAAAAACAAAACAACAACATCAAAGAACCTTCATCACAGCAACAGTGGCACAGATTTTATCCCATGGCACACATAGTTCTTCCTAACCAACTACACTCAAAAACCAAATGGGAAACCAGTTCCTTAAATCACCCCCTCATCCCAAGAATGACAATTCAGGCCTCTACTCAACCACTGCCACCATCACTTTCCTCTCAAGAGACCCCGAGTCTGCATATCTGAGCCAATCACAGCCCCTTCTTACCCTGTCCTTTCTTACAGCTAGAAGAGGATTTAGAAATCCATCAATCCTATCCATCTTTTCTAATTTTATATCAAAGCTTCATGAAAGAGCTGCCTATATTTGATCTCTCCACTCTCCAGTTTTTATGTTCTCATTTTGGAACTGACCTGAATGATGAACACATCAGCGCAGCAGTGGATGCTGTAGTGCTCTGCCCGTGTTTCCCTCCAGAACTGAAGAGCTCATTCCTCCCGCTGCCAGGAATATTGCCTGCTGACTCCTTACATTTAAGATTGCCTTCTTGGAAATAGCTTTCTGATAGGAAGCTACTTTTCCCAATGTTGAGCCCCTAGCGGGAAGCAGCCTGCAACCAACTGACTAATTAAGGTAGTTGTCTATAGTCTTCATCTCCTAGCCTCATGGAGACACCTGTGAAGGGCCATCCTTGCTCTAAAGCTTCATGTGGTTTTGAATGAAGCCTTTGTTGTTCTATTACGTGGAACTGAGCATCATATGAATGTGCTGTGAGTAAATTCCATGGTTTGCCACCTAGATCTCCTACCTCCACCCTCCACTATCAAAAATTGAGGTGATCATTCCCAGCTGTCAAAATGACTCCAAATGAATTATCTCCAGAAGTACCTCCACTGAAGTTGTTTTCCCATGTCTGTAACTAGTCCACATCCATTTAGAGAAGTAAAACACCAAATCTTTCCAATTACAAAATTCTTTTTTTTTTTTTGCAGTACTGGGGATTGAACTTAGGGGCATTGTACCTCCGAGCTATACCCCCAGCCCTATTTTTTATTCTTTATTTTGAAACCGAGTCTCACTAAGTTGCGGAGTGCCTCACTAGGTAGCTGAGGCTGGCCTCGAACCTGGATCCTCTAGTCTCAGCCTCCCAAATGCTGGGATTACAAGCATGCACCACCACGCCCAGCTTCCAATTACAAAATTCTGAAGGGACATTCTCTCTCTAGAGCTCCAATAGATCTAAACATTTCCCCCACACTTGTCTGCTTCCCTCATCCCTTTATATACTGCACAACTTTCTGAAGACTAGTCCTCATTCAGAGTGCATCTCCTGGAAAAAACACCTAATAAACACCATGTTCAGGAAGCCTCTACTGTCCTACAAAACTGCTGTCCTTCAGTTGCTTTTCATTCACACTTTATCATGATTGATAATGTTACAGAATATCTAAATTCCAGTATCAACATTGTACTCCATTCTCTCGCCATAGTAATATTTCTACATTTTGCTAAGGATATAAACTACAAAATGTGGTATTCTCTCCATATTGTATCATTGACTTCATCTTGTTTTATTCAAGTTACCATGTTTTTCATATCTCTCTTGACTGGGTGTCTGTTACTCATCAAGTGTATCATTTGCTGTTGCATACAATAAGTCTTCGACACACTAAAAATATCAGAGTGCCAACAAATATTAGTTTCATATACTCGAAATAAAAATTCAAGTGTACCTATGTATATTTCTAATCCATAGGATTTTTTGTGCTAATTAATGTGAGAAGCACATAAAAAACAGTATTATGATTCAATTATGTTAAGGAAGACTACAAAGATCAGTAATTTGCTTTCTTTGCCTCAAGTGAATTTTAATTTAAGGTGTAATAATAAATTAACACTTTGGTTTATTTTCAATGTATTAAGTAACCTAAAGTTGCAGGAATGAACATGGTAAACAGTAGTACCTGAGAGACATAATTATACAGAAAAGTAATTTTTTGTCAGTGTGGACAAATTTGGAACTAGAAGAAAATCTAATTTAAAACCTTATTAGTATAATACTGGAAAGAAAAATTGATGAATGAAATAAATATTTTGGAAATGGAAGGCAGGCCGGGCATGGTGACATATGCTTGTAATCCCAGTACTTGGGAGAGTGAGACAGGAAGATCTCAAGTTTAAGGTCAGCCTCAGGAACTTAGGGAGGCAACATAGTGAGACTTTGTTTCAAAATTAAAGAAAAAAAATAGGGCTGGGGATGTAGCTCAGAAATAAAATACCCCTAGTTGAACCCTTAGTACCACAGGGGGGAAAAAAACAAGAGAGAAAGAGAGATTGGAGATGGAGGGTTTAGGTGTATTAGACAAAAAAATACAGAAATTTGATATGTAATACTTGGAGAGTGAATAAATGGATACATAGGTAAAGGAAAAGAGAAAAGAAAACTGAGTCATAGTTCTCAGCTGTAGATAACCTGGATAACTGAGATCTTAAAGAAGAAATAGGTCTTCGAGGAAAATATGTATTTCATTATAACAAGTTAATTTTGAGATTCCTATGTTATTCAATTAGTGATCAATTATAACTGGATTTTTCATTGTCCTACATTCACCAAACACTTATTGATCTATTCCAGGGGAGTCACTATTCCAGAAAATGAGAACCAGTGATAATTATGCATATTTCTTGCTTTTTAAGTTTATTCAGTGAAAACAGAAACACAAACACATAAATGTTACACATTTAGCTAAATGCATGACTTTTAAAAAGGGATTCTGTGGCAAGTTGACCTAAAAACAGGAGAGAGAGTACCAGAAGATTGTAAGGAAGAAATGATATCCAGAGTTTTGATTGATTAGTAATATGTCAATCTATCAAAGATATCCAAAATTGATTCAAAATATTTCTCAATTAATATTATTTAAAAAATACTTTTGTGAATCAGATAGCATTTTCAACTCACATATTACATTAAATACTTTTCAGATTTATTGAATTGTTACATTTAAAAAGATTAAACTATACATAATCAAAGAAATTATATGAAAGGTTAATATGGTATACATATGGGGCTGACATTGTCAATAACAAATATACCACATAGCAAGGAAAAGGATAAACATCTCTATTTAAAAAGTAAAAAGGAATTTCTGAACATCAAATAATAAGAGAATAAACATGATAGTATAAGAGTCCATATTTTAAACTTCATAATATATAAATACACATGACAAAATAACAAATAGAAACAAATAATAGGCATACAAAATATTTAACCTCATTAACATTATGACATTAAAAATTATATTTATGAAGACCATTCTGAAGGGCCTATTACATGCTAGGTACCTGGGTAAATCTTCCAATTCAAAAATGAAAAGGACACACCTTGTCCTTGCTAAAATATTCTTTCTAATTTAGTGGGAAGGCCAAAAAAAGTCAATAAAGATTTAAAAGTCGGAGGCTTGATCAGAATCCTGTCTTGCCTCCGTTCTTCACGCCCCTTGTTTGCCTCCTTCATTCCTTTAGGTTAAGCTGCCTCGGTCTCCATTCCCAACCCCCGGTGGCCGGGGCATTTAATGGCGCCCAACGTGGGGCACCGAGGTTTAGGCTTTCCGGGGAACATCTGCACATCAGGTCCGGCCGGACAATTTCATTGAGTCGCCATGGGAAAGTGCCGTGAGAGAAGACTCTGTCATTGAGCCGCCACGGGAAGAAGTGCCGTGAGAGAAGGCTCTGTCATAAGGATCGCTGCGGAACGCCCGCCCGTGAGACTGATCCAGGTGGTGTAAGGTAAGCAGATGATTTTGCAAACAAGATTTACCCTAAAGGCTTAAAAAGTCTCCCTTTCTACATTGGTTTTTGGATTTAAGGCTTCCAATCACGTTCAGTCTGCTAATAGAGACTTCGCTATGCCGATCCGGGAAGTGTGAAGGGTACCGAGATCTGGCTATGCAAAAACTCTGAATCACTCTGACAAAGGCCTAGTTTCTGGTTACTCCTTGTCACAGTCCTGCAAACTCTGAGCTCACTAAAATCTTAACGGTCGTATCCTGGTATGGGGCATTATACATCCCGACCTATGATACGTGAGCAGAGGCCCTCCTTGGGTGAACGGACATTGTGACTGAGGCTTGTACCCCAGTTTCTTGGTAC
>PVLC010015169.1:0-23977 GCA_004027655.1 Graphiurus murinus
GGTACTGGGGGTTGAACTCCAGGGCATTCTACCTCCGAGCTATACCCCCAGCCCTATTTTTTATTCCTTATTTTGAAACCGGGTCTCACTAAGTTGCGGAGTGCCTCACTTAGGTAGCTGAGGCTGGCCGCGAACCCGGATCCTCCGGTCTCAGCCTCCCGAATGCTGGGATTACAAGCATGCGCCACCACGCCCGGCTCCGAGGCCCCCTTGCTAACCGAAGACAGCCAGCAAGATGACAGCGCTGCCGCAGTGATTCGGGGAGATGTTCCCGGCGTTTGTAGTATTGTGATCGAAAGCCTTTCAGTGTCTGGCTGAGCCTGGGCTTTAGGCGGTGGGTCGTCTGTCTGGGAGATGCAGGTCACTTATCTGCTGAACAGAGCCCTCGCTCGGTGCTAGGGACTTCTGAATTGAGGCCTGGCTTTTTTCCTTTGTTCTGGTTCTTCACTGAGTCTCCGTGCTCTGAGTGTGCGTGTCCGTGTGTGCGTGTGTGTGTGTGAGAGAGAGAGAGCGCGCATCCTGGGAGCTGTGGAGTTGTAAGTGGAATTGGTGGGAGGTGGGGGAGCGAAGGAGTCTATATCCAAAGGATCAAGAGGAAGGAAGCTGGGGAGGAAATGGCCGGGGGTGGGTATGGGTGTGACAGAATACCCAGTGAGCCGCCGGTGGGGGGGGCGAAGAGGGGCTCTGGGCCCGAAGCTCAGGCGCATCCCGGGCGCGGCAGCATGGTCAGCCGTGGGGACTTGAGGTGAAGAAAGCGGGGGCCATGGGAGCGAGCAGTGGAGGAAGCCGATTTCCAGGGAATGAGGCTAAGCTGCGGCCCCTTTAAGACACTGGGGCCAAGTTTTGTCCGTACCTTGCACAGCCCTCTCTCTCACCCGGAGCTCTGCCTGCAGTCCCCGTCAGTAGCCGTCTTCACCCACCAAAGAATCTCTCATGCCGGGCGCACACCTATAATCCCAGGATTTGGGGAGGCTTAGACAGGAGGAACAGACAGGAGGCCGGCCTCACCAAATAGCCTGTCTGTCACTTGAAAGGACTGATCGAACCCCTGTTGGGCAGGGTCAGCCCCACGGTGGCCAGCGCTGCCCGGGCCTGGCGATAGTGGGAGCTGGTCACTCACAGCAGTCCTTCTGAGGGTCTCTGGCGGGCTCGTTTGATCTCCAAGGCTGATTTCAAAGCTTGCGTTGACGTTATGCCAACTGGTTTTCCTCGGATAAAACCGATTCTTGAACTTCCTCTGGAGCAGCAGAAACTCTGAACAGATCTGGCTGAGTCTTTAGCGCTGTTCTTCTGCAAGCGCAGCGACGCTAGTAAACAGTTCAAGTCACAGCTCGGCAGGGAAGCCAAAGCTCTGCGCCCAGTCGCAGGCAAAAGCCGGCAGGAAGCATGCTGGAAAAGCAGCCAGGTTCTGTACGGAAGGCAGCGGCCTCCGGACAGCGTTGGTCCCCCTGGTTAGGGGGACTCGGGTCAGGGCCCGTGGCTCCGTGCCGTGGGATGGCCGCCGGGACCATCGGGGAGCAGACTCCTGCGGGTCTCATCACCCCGTGTCCTTGCAGACGCAGACCGTTCAGCTTAACAAAGAAATGACGCTTGCCAGCAACCGCAGCCTGGCAGAGGGAAACCTTCTGTATCAGCCCCAGCTGGACGCGCGGAAGGCTCATCTGACCCAGAAATACCAGGAGCTCCAGGTTCTCTTTGAAGCCTATCAGATAAAGAAGACCAAATTAGGTAACGTGGGGCCGGTCTTCTGAGAGTAAAGAGTCGGGGGGAGGAACATTTTCAAGCTCTCGCCCTACCAGGAAATACATTTCGAATGGAAAATGCCAGGCTGAGACAATGACTTTCTGCAACAAAACAATAGTTTATATGGCAACAAAACAATAGTGTTGCCAGCTTAGGAAAGAGAGAGACCACTTTTAAACCTCAAGACGCCGCCTTCCGCTGGGTGGGGCCCACATCTGTCATCCTCGTAGGTGGGAGGCAGAGACAGAGGATTGAAGGTTCCCCACCAGCCTCAGCAGCCAAGCAAGGCCCTCTAACTCAGTAATAAACCATAAGGCTGAGGGTGTAGCTCAGAGGCAGAATGCCCCTGCGTTCTACCACCATAAACAAAACAAAAAAGCCTCCACAGAGCATTGAAAAGCAGTTTGTTTGGGCGTACTGGGGATTAACCCACGGACATTCTACCTCTGAACTACACCCCCAGTCCTTTTCTTGCTTTGTTCTTATGAAATGGTCTCCCTAGGTTGCTGAGAGTCTCGCTACATTGCTGAGGCTGTCCTTGAACCTATGATCCTCCCAAGTACTGGGATGACAGGCGTGTGCCAGCTTGCCACGCTGACCGGGACAGGGAAGGGGTGTCTGGGAGGCGGCGCCCTCAGCCCGTCATGCCTTTTGCTTCTCCAGATAAACAGTCCAACAGCGCCTCCCTGGAGACCCTGTTAGCGCTTCTTCAAGCAGAAGGCGCCAAGATTGAGGAAGACACCGAGGTGAGGCTGCGGCCCCGGGGCACGTTTCTGGGTCTGGGGTCCACGAGCAGCCCACTTCCTCTGGGACAGTGAGCCCTGCGTCTCCACGGCCAGGAGGGGGCAACCTGGCCGGAGGGGAGGGTGGGGCAGACAGCAGCGCAGGGTTCTGCAGGCCCGGCCTGCTGCCTGCTGTGGTCTGTGGTCAGCCGTGGCTACGCTGCCTTTTGGGTGGACGCAGCCAGCTGAAGGCTCGCGGCTTGAGCCTCGCCGGGGGGGGGCGGCGTGAGTCAGGTCGACCGTGTGCCTTCCTTAGTGCAAGTCAGGGCGGGCAGGACGTTGCCAAGGTCAGGCCGAGTTGGTCGTTAAGGCCTTGGCTCCTGTGAGGCTCTGGCCGGCCCTCAGGAGCACAAACAAGTTTCTGTTCTGCTGCCCCCGACCGGACCGTGTGCCATCGGGTTACAGCAGGTGGGCCCCAGCCGCCTCACTGGACAAGGCGGGGACAGGCCAGCGGCCACCTCTCCTGGCAGCAGCTCGGGCTGCTGCTGTGCTGTGCGGTGAGGCAGTGTCCTGCCAGGCCTGCCGTGGGCCCGCAGCGGGGCCCCCTTTGCTCCGGGTCCTCTGCCCAGAGGCAGCTCCTGCCGGGCCGTCCAGGGCCTTGGCTGTAGCTGGGCAGGCGCCTC
Organism: Graphiurus murinus; assembly: GCA_004027655.1. Classification (NCBI taxonomy): domain Eukaryota; kingdom Metazoa; phylum Chordata; class Mammalia; order Rodentia; family Gliridae; genus Graphiurus; species Graphiurus murinus. The sequence goes on from PVLC010015169.1 coordinate 3,149, forward strand.
GGGCACGTCAGCCGGCGGCGGAGCCGGAGGGAGGCAGGCACTCCCTGAGCCCTGGCCGCCTGTGCGTGACCAGGCTCCTCTCTTTCAGAACATGGCGGAGAAGTTTCTGGATGGCGAGCTCCCGCTGGAGTCCTTCATCGACGTCTACCAGAGCAAGCGCAAGCTGGCCCACACGCGGCGCGTGAAGGTGGAGAAGCTGCAGGAGCTGGTGCTCAAGGGGCAGAGACTCCCGCAGGCCGCCCCGCTGCCGCCCCGGGCCCCGGAGCCCGCGCCCGCTGCGCCGCTGCCCTACCCCGCCCTGGAGGCCGGCGGGCCCCCCTCTGTCTTGCCTCGCCGTGTCCCCCCGCCCCCGCCCCCAGTGCCTTCGGTTCGAATACCCACCGTATTTACCGCTGCCATGGGCGCGGGACCGGCCGCTCCGTACCCAGGATCTCAGTGCCCGCCCCTGCCGCCCCGCGTGGGCCTGCCCCCGCAGCAGGGCTTCTCTGCACAGCTGGTGTCGCCCTACCCCCCAGCTCTCCCCCAGAGGCCCCCGCCGCGGCTGCCCCCGCACCAGCCGGGCTTCATCCTCCAGTGAGCGCCGCGCCGCCCCGCCAGGGCCAGCGCACGGCGTTAGAACTCTAGGTCAGCGGTAAATAGAAGTAGAGCCCAGGTTTCCACGTCAAGGTGCTGTGTGCGCGCCGGGCTGCACCTGCCGTGCGCGTCCGTCTGCGTCCCAGGTGTGATTCCCAGGTGTCCCAAGTACTGTTGACGAACTCTCGCATTTCAGAAGAAAAGAGCCTCTCCCAGTCCATTTACAAGCTCGGCCTGGAATTGCAGCTGTATTGAACGAGCATGGTTAAGTCTTCCATTTTGAAAGACAGTTCTGTGTGTGTCCTCCACTGCCGCTGCGCCCCCGTCCGGTTGGTCTGCAGCGGCCAGCCTGGCGCAGGCGGAGTCCTCACTGGAGCTTTTGGGGCAGGCCGCTGGCCACCCACTCCCACGCAGGCCTGGCCGCTCCTGCCTCCCTCGGCAGCACTGCATATGGTTCAAAGCTGGGCCCCGCACCCAGGAGGCCAGTGTGAGCTGCCCCTGCCCTCGGCCCTCGCTGAGAGCCAGCCCCGGGGCTTCTGGGAAGACAAGCCCCCAATAGTTCTACTACGGTGTATTTTTCCTTTTTTTATATTTGGAAAGAAGACTTTTTTTGACACTCACAAGACCATTCAGGGAAACTTAAAAATGCAGATACTGTTTTGAGCAGATTGAAATGCATATGGAGTAAATGCAACTTCCTTTCCTGCAAGCATGGTCACACCTGCGGTGGCCGTGCTGTGCCTTAGCTTCACCTGGTGCCGGGACTCGGGTGCCAGCCTACAGCTGCCGGCCATGGCTGCCCGTGGGCTGGCCCCTGGCGGCCTGGGTTCCAGGAAGGGCTCGTGCAAGTTCCTCGTTTGTAACAGGTGGCGAAGCGTCTGGCCGCCCTCGACCAGGATTCTCTCAGCTAACGCTCTGCTCCGGCAGGCGCGCAGCTGGCCCTGGGGGCAGGTGGAGCCAGCGTCTGGAGGCGCCACAGCTGCTGGGCTGGGCAAGGCGCCCCAATTTGGAGAAGGCCCGCCCCGTGGGGTGGCAGCACACACCGTCTCCTTCCTCTCTGGGATCTTGCTACAGGTGCCATGTTTGCAGAATTCCAGGACCCAGCTGGGGGAGGGACAGCGCCTCCCGCCTGTCCCCAAGGGGACACCTGGCCTGTGTGCCCGTTGGTGGGCCTTGCAGCCCCACCTCACCCCGTCTCCAGGCCCTGGCAGAGACTCGCAGGGGGACAGAGTCCAGACACCTGCAAAGGGCGGTAGGCAAGGCCGCTGCCCGTGTCGTGTTTCCAAACACTCCTGTCCCTGGACTTGAACTCTACTGTCTCCTAACTCGTAAAGAAACAGAACTGCACGGGATGATTCACTGCCATACCAATCTGTGGGCTTGCCACGCTCTGAATCTCCAGCGAGTGGTGCCACCTCCCCGGATACCTCTGCTGCTGCCCCGTTGGGAGTGCCCCACCGGCCGCGGGCTGCAGCCAGGCGACTGCCTTGGGATGTTGCGAAGGGGCCGCCAGGCTGGCCTCTCGCCATCACTGTCCAGGGCTCGTCTGGCACTGGTTGTACAATTGTAGGACCCTTTTAATAAAGTGAGAATTATTAGTAACAGCCCTGTCGCTTCTTTGCCTGGGGATGCTTGTGTGTGTGGTTCGAGGGTGTCGGCGGTCAGCCAGGATGCTAGCTGAGCCATTGTCCCTATAGCTAAAAACAGAAGGCAGCCGGGGCTGAAGGCTCCGCCCGTCCGGGGTCCCAGCACTAACAGCCGGCCCGTGTGTTTTCTAGACACGTGTTCCTGTTGTCAGGTCACAGCCCAGGGCTGGGGCGGCACCGGGTGACCGAAGGTCTGGGCTTCCCCTGGCATCCACAGGGCCAGACGGCCGCCGGGAACCCCTCATCATTCCAGATGGTGGAATCCAGCGGCTCTGACTTGCCGCTTTGTGGACTAGCAAGCGGTGTTTCAAGGGGCGGAGGGAGGCCCCGCCCACGCCACGCCCTCTTATCCCTGCTTCCAATACGCGTGCTCCCGGCCCCACGGTGTTTCAAGGGGCAGGAGGGAGGCCCCGCCCACGTCACGCCCTCTGCTATCCCTGCTTCCAATACGCGTGCTCCCTGCCCCACGGTGTTTCAAGGGGAGAGGAGGGAGGCCACGCCCACGCCACGCCCTCTGCTGTCCCTGCTTCCAGTACGCATGCTCCCCGCCCCAGGTGCCCACAGTGCCTGGCTGAGTCACACACCAGTGTCCCTACATGCCCTCCACCCTGGCTGTGTTTGTGAGCGCCCCTGGCTGAGGCGTATGTCTGGGGCGCGAGGCCCCCTCGGGACGTTACAGAGAACAGCCCCCGCAGCTCACCTACATGGCTCCTTCAGGCAGAAAGCACTCCCTGAACACTGTCCCAGGACAGACGAGGTTACTGTGGTCATGCCACCAAGAAGAGGGAAGCTTTGGAGAAATCAGTTTAAGAGTTTATGTCTACCCGGGCGTGGTGGCGCACGCTTGTCATCCCAGTACTTAGGGGGCTGAGACAGGAGGATCACAGGTTCGAGGTCAGCCTCAGCTACTTAGTGAAGTTGTCTGCAACTTAGCGAGACCCCATTTCCATATAAAAAATAAAATAGGCCGGGCATAGTGGCGCACGCTTGTAATCCCAGCATTCGGGAGGCTGAGACCAGAGGATCCGGGTTCGAGGCCAGCCTCAGCTACCTAGTGAGGCCCTCCACAACTTAGGGAGACCTTGTTTCAGACTAAAGAATAAAAAATAGGAGCCGGGCGTGGTGGCACACGCTTGTAATCCTAGCATTCGGGAGGCTGAGACCGGAGGATCCGGGTTCGCGGCCAGCCTCAGCTACCTAGTGAGGCCCTCCACAACTTAGTGAGACCCGGTTTCAAAATAAAGAATAAAAAAAAAAAAAATAGGGCTGGGGGTATAGCTCAAAGGTAGAACGCCCCTGAGTTCAATCCCCAGTACCGCAAAAAATAAAAATAAAAATAAAATAAAAAATAGGGCTGGAGGTATAGCTCGAAGGTAGACCGCCCCTGAGTTCAATCCCCAGTACCGCAAAAAAAAAAAAAAAAAAAAAAATAGGACTAGGGGTATAGCTCAGAGATAGAACGCCCCTGGGTTCAATCCTCAGTACTACAAAATTAATTAATTAATTAATTGAGAAATTGGTCTGGGGATGTAGCTTGGGAGATAGAATGCCTCTGGGTTCAATCCCCAACACCACACACACAAGAAAGAATTTCTGTCTGGTAGCTGCCCTTTCCTAGTGGCCAAGAGGAAGCTTAGCCAAACTTGTCCCTTTCCCGGGAGGACGCTGGCCTGCAGTGGGTTTTGTGGCTCCTCATGGACACAGCCTGTCAGATCCTCTCCTCGTCTTCAGCCCTTTTTGCTCATGAGAAGAACCAGGGAGAGGGCGGGACGGAGACCAGAAGCGGGCAGGAGGAGTGGGCAGCGGGAGGACGCCTGGCCCCGGCCCCAGGCCTCTGGTCTCTCTTCCAGAGCGCTTGTGGTGTGGCCTCCAGTTCAAGGTTCAGTCACCCAGGACTGGGGTGAAATCGGGGTTCCTTGGGCCACTGAGCCGGTCCGCCCAGGCTGTTTTTTGCTGGTCTATACTTGGCAGAATCCTTTGCTTTATTTTTATTTTATTATTTTTTTTTATTTTTGGTGGTACCGGGGATTGAACCCAGGGGCATTCTACTTCCGAGCTACACCCCCAGCCCTATTTTATGTTCTTTATTTTGAAACGGTCTCACTAAGTTGCCGAGGGCCTCACTAAGTAGCTGAGGCTGGCCACGAACCTGTGATCCTGTGCACCATCACACCCGGCTGGGTCCTTTGCTTTAAAGCTGTCTTATCTCACAAATGAGATGCAGACCTGTGACCCAGCTCAGCACCCTCATGCAACAATGACAAAGCGTGTGGACACAGGATCCCTGCATCCTGGGCGAGGGAGGGGCGACTGGTGCGAGCTCTCCTGAGGTCGGCAGCTGCCCTGGTTGACTTCCTTCCCCAGACCTGTGCTGTCCTTCCGTCCAGTAAACGGCAGTGACTTGGTGGAGGGAGCATGTCGCCCTCCCTCTGACGTGTGCTCCTGGGGACATGGGTGTTTGCAAGGCCAGCTGCACGCTCAGGACCCTGGAGACTCTTTAAACTCGCCAGCCGGGAGTCAGGTTCCCACCACGAGCTCAGACCTCAGAAGCTTGGGACCTGGGAGCTGCAGCCAGTCAGCAGCTGCCCCTCTCCTGTCCAGTCTCAGAGCCCCGCGGGATTAGCTCCCAGGGGGCAGGGGTCCCACGGAGACTGTGGGCTTCCAGGCCAGCAAGGAGGGCGGCCGTGGTCTGAGGAGGCTGGTGCTGTCTCGTCTGCAAGCGCTTGGCGTCCTGCGCTAGAGGCGGGCTCGAGTCGCACAACCTCCCAGGGAATCTCGGGGCACTCTGCAGAACTGGCAGTAGCACTAGCAGTTTCCCTGCTTCACCTGCAAAAACCGCGGACTCCCCACCCCAGGCCTGGCGAGGGAACGTCCTTGCAGAAATGAAGAGCCAGACGCAGCCCTCACTGGGGTGCTGGTGACAACGGTCAGAGTACGCTTTATTGCAGTGGAGCTTCAACAGGAGGGAATGCTCCGGTGCTCCCACAGGGCACGGGAGCCGCTGTCCCTCGTCCCCAGACCCTGGCTGAGTCCTGTAGCCTTCCAGGGCACAGGGAGATGGCTAAGGGGCCGGGGAGGCCAGGCACTTGTCCCGGTCAGCTGCTGGCTCTGCCCCCACCCTGGCTCCCACCCCTCCGTCACTCCCCTCGGCTCCAAGGAACACCAATTCATAAACTCCTCGAGGGGCAGGTAAGGCCAGGACTCCATGGTCGGGCTGCCCCTCCCCCAGCTCCCAACACCTTCGGACACCTGGAGACCACCCACGGTGGATGATGGGGAGCAGCAGCGTCCAGAAACGGGAGACGAGACGGGAGCGTAGCCGCAGAGTCCAGCTGCAAATTCGGACCCTGCGAGCTCAGGCGGCCCCTGGGCCCGGGCTGCCGGCAGACCCTGGCCCTGCAGGTGCCTTGGCCGACTCCTGGCAGCCTGGCTACCCGAGAGTACCCGGCCTCTCCTGGGGCTCCCGGACCCCTAGCACCAGGTTACCCAGGACTTCCTGCCCTGCCTAGCCACGTGGCCCAAGGGTGCCACCTGTGCACGCAGGCCACAGAGGATGGCTCTGGTCCCTGACAGCCAGCAAGGACCCTGTCTTGTCTTGTCACCTAAACCTCAGACTTGGTGTCTAGGAGGCAGAGGTAGCCCTTCGCAGGGCCTTGTTTCCCAGTGTGCGGACTATGAACGTAGATTTCTTAACTTGGAATATTAAAAATGTTCCCTGTTTCCTGCAGAGTTGCGGCTCTCGGCAGTCCTACTGCAGATAAATAGACTCACATCCGGACGAAGCGTCCCACGTGGCCCAGGCCTTCAGGCTCAGTGAGGGCCGAGGCGCTGAGGACCCCGATCCGAGTGGGGGGCGGGAGGGAGGCCTGGGCACCGGGGGCAGGGGCTGAGCCCCTAGGTGTCCTCGCCAGGGCCCCCTGATCCACTCAGGACAGCCACGAGAGGCCCAGGCCCGACCACCAGCGCCCTGCGACCCCGGGGGCCTAGCAGTTGAGGAGTTGAGCCGTGTAGACACCGTCCTTTTTGTCGAGCTGCGGGAGCAGAGGACAGAAGCTCAGTGAACAAGGCCAGGGGTCCAGGGCCCGGCCCGGGGACAGCCACCCACTCCGGTCGCCTGGCACCTGGTGGTCAGGCCTGGAGGCCACGCTGGGCTTCTGAGCCAGCGGTGGTTTCTTGGTGGCTCCGCTGCGGGGGGCGGCGGTGGGCCGGTTGGTCTCCTCCTCGCCGGGTGTGCCCACGCCCCCAGCCAGTGCGTAGTGCTGCTTCCGCAGCTCCCCCAGCCGCATGCGCTCCCCCTCCAGCGCCTTCTCCAACTCCAAGACGCGCACCTGCGGCGGCACAGCGGGCTCAGTGCCGCCCGCCATCCCCAGGGACCCTCCCGGGCCCAGCCCTCGGGGGCACGGGCGGTGGCAGGGGTGCCTACCTGGGTCTCCATCTCCTGCTTCTTCAGCTTGATGAGGGACATGCCGGAGAAGTCCATGGTGTCTGTGGCCGGGGGGAAGGGACATGGGTCGGGGGTCCGCTCCCGTCCGGCCCCGGGAAGCCATCGAGCCCCCGCCCGCGCCCCCTCACCTCGGTCCTCAATCTGCTCTTGGCCTGACTTGCTGGAGGCTACCACGCTGGCGGCCCTCTCGTTGACGGAGCGGGAGCACTCCTGCAGGCGGCTCAGGTAGGGGCTGTGCTTGCTGGCCTTCACCTGGGGGCGGGGTGCTCGGAGTGGGCCAGGGTCCCGCAGCCCGGGACCCCCAGGCCAGGCCCAGCATGGAGCGCGGGGGTGGCGCCCCGGGTGTGGCCTCACCTTGGAGGCAGCCACCAGCTGGGCTGTGCTGGCTGCGATCTCATGGGAGCAGACGATGAGTTCCTCGTACTTGCCCGTGTGCAGCACCACCCTGTCCGCCGACTCCCTGATGGACGGGCAGGGCCGGGCAGGGTCTGGGTCTGCCTCCCAGACCGCCGGACACCCCCCAGCTCCTCACTCCCAACACTCCACGGGCAGGAACCGGACCCCTGCCCACCCCCTCCCTGCCCGGGTGACATACACCAGCTGTGTGGCGCCCCAGCCCACGGCCTTGGAGGCCGAGATGAGGCCTTCTGTCCAGCGCGAGTTCTTGGCGTAGAATTCCTGCTGCGTGGCTGCCCCCTGGTGGCGACGAGAGGACAGGGCAGGATGGGCCAGTCAAGGAGGGCGCTAGCAGGAGGAGGTCCCCAGCATCCATCTCCCCTCAGGGCACATGGCGGGGTGTCCCCGGGGCATGGGCTGGCCCAGTGTGACGTCAGGCACACCGTGCGGTGTATATTTGGGGAGCAGGGGTATGGTCTCATCTGCACGCTGCAGGGGTATCGTGCCCCTTTCAGGACTCTGTCCCTGGAGGCCCCGCTGGGTGCTCACCCTGCCGCTCTCCACGATTTCCTTCTGCAGACTGGTGGACGTCATGACCAGGAGGCGGATGGCCTGCCAAGACCAAGACACCCGTGACTCCGGGGTCGGCCCTGACCCGGCGCCCCCCCTGGAGCCCGAGCGCCCACTCACCTTCATCAGGTCTGTGCAGGAGTTGAGGATCCTAGGGAGCAGTGGGAGGAGGAGGGAGAGAAGGGAGAGGTTGCTGGGTGGCTCTACAGGGGGGCAGGTCGCGGGGGCGTGCGCTCTGCTGCCTTTCTGGGGAGCTGAGCAGCCGGGAGGGGGCGCGGGCAGGGAGGCCCCTCATGCCGGGGCCCGGCGGGCAGAAGCAGGGCTCACCTCTCGTTCACCTCCAGCTTCACCCCCGAGCTGGCGTGGCGGGCCTGGCTCATCATGTCCTGCACCCGATGACACAGCGTGAGCTAGAGGCCAGCGATGAGCGAGGAGGGACCCCGAAGCCCGCGATCCTGGGGCGCAGGAAACCCAGGGCCATCTCCCGCCCTCCAGCTCTGACCTCAGAGACCCGGGAGACCCTTATCTGTCCCCTGCCCAGAGACTGAGTCCAGGAGAACATACGGCCTGCACCTGCACCCCAAGGCCCCTGCAGGAGCTGGAGGAGCCCCCAAAGCCCCGTCCTCACCTCCATCCTCCGCACGGCGTCCTCGATGGCTGCGGACGTGGCGGCCATCTCCTTGTCCACCATGGCCCCTAACTCCTCCTGCCGCACGTCCAGGCTCTTGGGCTTTAGCTCCTGGGACGAGAGCGGGACAGGTAGGGAGGAGGCAGGGAAAAGAGGCCCAGGGAGCCCAGGGCTGGGGGGAGTGCGAAGCCTCGTGCACTAACAACCCTTTAGCCCAGCCCAGAGGGGATCGCAGAAGTTGGGGCTCAAGCGCCCCCACACCTCGGCTGGGCATCTCACCTGGCCCAGCTGAAGGATGTCTTGCAGCGGGGTCCGCACCAGGCCGGGCTGCGCCCCGGGCAGGGCCTCCCGGTCCTGCAGCTGCGCCATGAGCTCCAGGGCCTGTGCTCCGCACTTCCTGCAGGTGGCGATCAGGCCTGCCGCAGGAGAGGACCGTGAGCCACCCGACCCAGCCGTGCGCCTTGGCCCAGTCTGCAGGCCCCGGGCCTTCCTGCTGCCGGGGACACACTTACGGTCAGCGGGGTCAGTGGGGGCCAGGTGGGAGGTGGCGCCGCCGTTGACAATAGTGTCCGCAGCCAGGTGAGAGAAGCGAGACAGGGCTGCCACCAGGCTGGAGGCGTCTGTGCGGAGGGACAGGACTGAGGTCACTGCGGGGAGCAGGGGGCTCGAATGCTAGGGGGCCCTAAGACCCCCGTTCATGGAGGGGAGGGGGGCTCGGGAGAGAAGGCGCTGCTCAAGGTCAGATGTCTTGAAGACAGCAGAGTGGTGACCCTGTCCCCTGCTCCCCGCCGACCCTGGCGGCCATGTCCCGCGGCACAGGGCGGTCTGCCTGCAGGGCCGGGTTCCTGGGTGGGTGTGGGCCGGCCACATGCTCTGCTTCTCCAAGAGGTGCCGGCTGACCCGAAGGCCTCCCACAGGCAGGAGGCAGCCACAGCTGCTGCTGGAACGAAGGCAGCCGGGGACCAGCCCCCTCCCGCCAGCCCCCGCCTGCCCCACTCGCCTGCCGAGGTCAGGTACTGAGCGTGGCCGTCCTCCAGGGCACTCACGGTGTCCAGGGCCGCCTGGGCCCTGCTCACCAGGTAGTCTGCAAGCACAGAGAGAATGCAGGGTCAGGGCTGCGCTGGGGGGCGGAGCCAGGCGCGGGGCGGGGGCGGGCGCGCACCAGGGGAGCTGGTGCAGCACAGGTGCAGGGGGTCGTCCAGCCGGCTCACGGCGTCCTGTAGGATGCTCTCGGCCTCGGCGGCCGCGCCCCGCAGCACCACGAACTGCTCGTCCAGAATCCTCTGCCGCAGCCCCTGCTCCTGGGCCTCCTGCAGAGGAGCAAACAGCCCAGTAGGAAAAGCAATCCAAGCCGGGCGTGGTGGCGCACGCTTGTAATTCCAGCATTCGGGAGGCTGAGACCGGAGGATCCGGGTTTGAGGCCACCCTCAGCTACCTAGTGAGGCATTCCGCAACTTAGTGAGACCCGGTTTCAAAATAAAGAATAAAAAATAGGGCTGGGGGTGTAGCTCGGAGGTAGAATGCCCCTGAGTTCAATCCTCAGTACTGAAAAAAAAAAAAAAAAAAATGATCTGAGCGCACAAGTTCCTCCGCGGGGTGGAGGAACACCCGTACCTTCTCCGCCAGCCGCCCCTGCAGCTCGCCCCTCTCCTGGGAGCTGCGCCGCTGCTCCTGGCTCAGGGCCGCCTCCTTCTCGCGCGCCAGGCTCTGCGCCGCCAGCAGGTCGGCCTCCCGCTGCCGCACGGCGCTGCTCAGCGCGTCCTTCTCCGCACTGAGCGCGTCCAGCCGCGAGCTCAGCTCCGAGCCGCTCTGTGGACACGGGCGGCGCATGAGCAGGCTTTCGGGGCCCTACCCGCCTCGCCCCACACCAGCCGCCCCTCACCCGCCCCGCTGCTCGAGCGCTGCCTGAGGGTCAGAGGTGGTCCCCGTTGCCGTGTACCCCGGGTGTGGGTTAGAGCTGGCCTGGGACCAGTGAGGTGCCCTTCGACCCCGACTGCGCTCCCGGCTGGCCCCGCCTGCAGCACCTGCTCCGTGCGGCTCAGGGCCTCCTGCGCGTGCGCCAGCTCCCCGGCCTTGGCCTCCAGTTCCCGCCTGAGCCTTTCCATCTGGTCACTCTGCTCCTCCAGCTGGGACAGGACAGGACAGGAAGGACAGCGCGTCACCCGGCGCAGGGCTGGGGGCGCAGGGCAGGGCCTGGCTCGCGGAGGGGAGGCGCCCACCTTCATCTCCGACTCTCGCTTCACCCGCTCCATCTGGAAGGCCAGCTGCTCCTTCACCCGCGCCACCTCCTCCTGGCTCTGCTGCGTGACCGTCAGCTGCTTGGCGGTGTCTGCGTTCTGCAACGGGCAGGGGTCAGGCCCAGGCGCTGCGGCCTCGACCTCCAGCCGCCCCGCAGGCCGGGCCGCGGCACGCACCTTCCTGAGCAGCTCGGCGTGTGTGTTGACGAGCTCGCTGTGCTTCTCCTTCAGCTTGGTGTAGCGCGCCTCGGTGGCGCTGGCCTTCCCTGGACCCAGAGGACAGGCCGTGAGGCCGGGCGGGTGCAGGGCCCCCCGCGCCCCCGCGCCCGCCCCGCGCCCCCGCACGCACTCTCCGCCTCCTCGCGCAGGCCCTGGTTGCGCGCGCCCTCCAGCTGCGCCGCCCTCAGCTGGGCCAGCTCGTGCCGCAGCTGCTCGTTGTCCACCAGGGCCTTCTGCTTCTGCTTCCGCTGCTCCTCCAGCTCGGCCTCCAGCGCGTTCACCTGGCCCTTGAGCTGCGCGATGTAGCGCTGGGCCTGCGGCACGGGAGGGAGGGAGGGAGGGATGGCTGGGGGCCTGTCCCCTGAGCCGCCCCCCCCCCCCGCCTGCCCGCCCGCGTGCGCGCACCTCCAGCTTGATCTTCTCCAGCTCCGCGCGCAGCGTCTCCACCTCCCTCTTCAGGCTCTCGATCTGGAGGTCCCTGCGTGCAGACCCCGGCCTGTCAACCAGGGCGCACAGCCCCGGGCGCGCGGCCGGCTCTCCCCCCCGGGCCCTGGGGTTGGGCCGGCTCAGGAGTCTGCTCCGCATCCGCGGCCGTCCGCACAGAAGCGTCCTGGCCGTCCTGTCCCCCCAGCCCCCCCCCCCCGACCCCTCACCTGTCGTCCTTCACGGAGCCGTTGGGGGGCCCGAAGGTCTGATCGAACAGGTCAGCCACCACCTGCTAGACAAAGAGGAGTGACCCTGCGCCCCCAGGTGAGCCCGATCACCCCAACCGCCCCCCCTCGGCCCTGTGCTGAGCGCGGGCTCACCGCTGGCTCCCCGGCGGGGGGCCCGGCGCTGATCTCGATGAGGTTCTCGGGCTCCTCGTCCTCTGGGGCCTCCTCGGGGATCACCACCACCGGCTTGATGTGCTCGGCCAGGGCGGACGCCCGCAGGAAGTTGGGGGGTCCCTGCGGGGCGGCACGGAGCGGCTCAGTCAGCCGCGAGGAGCCCGAGGGGCCGCCCGCCGCCGCCCAGGGTCCGCGAGGGCTCGGGGCGCGCGCACCTCGGGCAGCCGCGGGATCTGGATGAGCCGCTTGAAGTAGAGCATGTCCGCCGCTCTGCGGAAGAAGTTCCTGAGGCTGCGGGCGGGCGCGGAAGGACGCAGGACGGTCACAGGCGTGTCACAGGGGCCGCGGAGCCTCCCCCAGCGGTGGCCACCCCTGCCCGCGGGTACCTGTGAAACTGCTCGTGGAAGCGGTCCCTGTGGCCTTGCAGAGTGTCTGCCGGGAGACCTGGGGAGAGCGCGGGCTCAGTGGGGCTGAGTGGCTGGCCTGGAGCCTGGAGGGGCCGCCATGGCCGGGCGGTCCCACCCATCGAGGCCGCCACGGGGGCCGGTCCCACCCATCGAGGCCCCGCTTGGACTTCCTGAGCCAGTTGGGGGCGACGTCAGAGTGCCAAGCCTCACCCATGCCTGTGTGGGGGCACTGGAAAATCACGTGGCCACACCGAGGGGCCAAGGACTTGTATGGAAACAGCAAAGCACATCCTCAACGGGTGGGTTTCAGCGCAGGCCGGGGACAGGGCCTTCCCAGAGGGCCGCAAGGACCTTTTTCTTTTCTTTCTTTCTTTCTTTTTTTTTTTTTTTTCTTCAGTACTAGGGATTGAACCCAGGAGCGTTCTACCTCCAATCTACACCCCTAGCCCTATTTCTTCTTTCTTTCTTTCCTTCTTTCTCTCTCGTACCGGGGATTGAACCCAGGGGCATTTTACCTGCAAGCTACATCCCCAGCCCTACTTTTTTATTCCTTATTTGGAAACAGGGTCTCACTAAGTTGCGGAGTGCCTCACTAAGTAGCTGAGGCTGGCCACGAACCCAGATCCTCCAGCCTCAGCCTCCCAAGTACTGGGATTACAAGCGTGCGCCACCACACCCGGCTTTATTCTTTATTTTGAAACAGGGTCTCACTAAGTAGCTGAGGGGTTGGCCACAAATCTGCAATCCTCCAGTCTCAGCCTCACAAGTACCCAGATTACAAGCGTGTGCCACAATGCCCGGCTCCCAGCCCTGTTTTATTTTTATTTTGAAACAGGGTCTTGATAGGTTGATGAGTCTCACTACTGGCTGCGGCTGTCCTCTAACCTGCAATCCTCCTGTCTCAGCCTCCCCAGTGCTAGGATTACCGCGCCCAGCTGCTATTGCTCTTTCTATGCTGGCTTTTTGCTTTCCCTTCCAATACAGTGAACATGGACGGACGTAAGTCGAGCTGCCCAGGGCCGGGAGGACTCACAGGAGTGCAACTTGAACATGAGCTTGACCGTGTAGTGGTAGAGGTGACTGCAGTCCTGGATGACCTGGATGAGAGGAGCCAGGCGGCACTGGCCGGAGGACATCTGGGACACGGCGATGGCTGTGTTGAGCTGCCGGAAAACTGCCAGGAAGAGAGGTGGGAGGGAGAGGGCATGGGCCGCCATGGCCGGAGACCTGGCCCGGGGCAGCCCACTTGGACAGCTGTGCTAGTGACAGCCTGTGCCACCTGCTGGAAGACCCCTCACTGCTGAGGTGATGTTGCACACCTGTCATCCCAGTACTTGGGAGGCTGAAACAGGAGGATCGCAGGTGCTCGGCCAGCCTAGGCAAGATTCAGACACGTCTCTCTCAGCAGCCACCTGCGTTCCCTCCTTTTTTTTTTTTCTTTTGGTACTGGGGATTGAACCCAGAGGCATTCCACCAATGAGCTACACCCTCAGCCCTTTTTTAAATTTTGAAACAGGATCTTGCTAAGTTGCTAAGGCTGGCCTTGAACCCCGGATCTTCCTGTCTCAGCCTCCCAAGTACTGGGATGCCTTCCTGTGCACACAGATGCCGCTGCCAGCTCGCTGCTGAGGATGTTAGGACGTCTCAGTTTTCTGCTGTTGGGCTGAGGCAGGGATCCTGCACCTGCTGATGAGCAGCTCCGGGAATTTCCCAGGAGTCACCGGGGCCGCCCTGGAGGCTTATTTCTGGGTTTCACTACTACATCTGTGTCATGGGGGGAGGAGCTGTTTTCTTTTTATTTGTTGGTACTGGGTGTTGAACTCAGGGGCATTCTACCTCCGAGCTACATCCCCAGCCCTATTTTTTTTTTTTTTTTTTTTTTTTTGCAGTACTGGGGATGGAACCTGGGGGCATTTTACCTCCGAGCTACAGCCCCAGCCCTATTTTTTTTTTATTTTGAAACAGGGTTTGCCTCATTAAGCAGCTGAGGCTGGCTGTGAACCCGGATCCTCCTGTCTCAGCCTCTCAAATGCTGGGATTATAAGCATGCGCCACTACACCGGCTCCCAGCCCTATTTTTTTTTTTTTTTTTTGCGGTACTGGGGATTGAACTCAGGGGCATTCTACCTCCGAGCTACACCCCCAGCCCTATTTTTTATTCTGAAACCGAGTCTCACTAAGTTGCGGAGTGCCTCACTAGGTAGCTGAGGCTGGCCGCGAACCCGGATCCTCCGGTCTCAGCCTCCTGAATGCTGGGATTACAAGCGTGCGCCACCACGCCCGGCTCCCAGCCCTGTTTTTTATTCTTTATTTTGAAACCGAGTCTCACTAAGTTGCGGAGTGCCTCACTAGGTAGCTGAGGCTGGCCGCGAACCCGGATCCTCCGGTCTCAGCCTCCCGAATGCTGGGATTACAAGCGTGCGCCACCACGCCCGGCTTCCCAGCCCTATTTTTAATTCTTTATTTTGAAACAGGGTCTCATTAAGTTTCAGAGGGCCTCACTAAGTTGCTGAAGTTGGCCTGGAACCTGCAATCCTCCTATCTCAGCCTCCCAAGTCCTGGAATTACAAGCGTGCACCACCACGCCCGGCTTTTCTTTCTTTTTTATTTTGAAACAAGGTCTCTAAATTGCTGAGGGCTTCTTTAAATTGCTAAGGCTGGCACTGAACCCTGATCCTCCAGTCTCAGCCTCTCAAGTGCTGGGATTAACAGACCTGAGCCATCCTACCCAGCTTCTTATTTATTTTGAAACAGGGTCTCACTAAATTACTAAGGCTGGCCTTGAACCTTTGATCCCCCTGTTTCAGCCTCCCAACTACTGGGGTTACAGGCGTGTGCCACTGCTTAAATACCCGGCTTAGAAGCCCTGGCTTTGATCCCTAGCACCACGCAGGCGCACAGCGTTAGTCCGCACCCCAGCCCATGCCTCCTCTCGCCGCGGCTCACCTGACTCAGAAAGCTTCAGCTCGCAGTCCATGTAGTCGAACATCTCCACCGTGAGCTGGAAGCTACGGAGAGGGGGGAAGGAGGGGTCAGCGGGTGGCAGGGCACGCACACCTGCCTGTCCCCAAGCCCCTGCAGGAGCAGGGAGCAGAGTCCTTCAACGTAACTCTAGACGTGACAAACGCCCAGGTTCCGAGTAAACCACCTTCCACCCGAAAGGCCGTGGACGCGCCCCGCACCAACCGCTAGGGGGCGCCCCGCACAAAGCGCTCGGGACTCACATGTTGTTGACGTCCGTCCCCGCCGCCTTCTCCAGCACCTCATCTGTCACCTCCAGGCCGGCAGGAAACTGGGGGTGCTGCGGAGAGACCCCACCAGCTGCAGCCGTGCCGGGCCGCCCACCTGCTGGTTCAATGTCCCTGCTCCTGGGCAGAGCTGGCTCTGCCGGAAGCTTGTGCTAGCTATTTTTTTTTTTTTTTTTTTTTTTGCAGTACTGGGGATTGAACTCAGGGGCATTCTACCTCCGAGCTACACCCCCAGCCCTATTTTGTATCCTTCATTTTGAAACAGGGTCTCACTAAGTTGCGGAGGGCCTCACTAGGTAGCTGAGGCTGGCCGCTAACCCGGATCCTCCGGTCTCAGCCTCCCCAATGCTGGGATTACAAGCGCGGGCCACCACGCCCACGACCAGCTCTTGTGCTAGCTATTTATTATTTATTTTTGTGGTGCTGGGGATGAAACCCTGCGGCCGTCTACCTCCAAGCTATACCTCCAGGCCCATTTTATTTTTTATTCGGTA
Organism: Graphiurus murinus; assembly: GCA_004027655.1. Classification (NCBI taxonomy): domain Eukaryota; kingdom Metazoa; phylum Chordata; class Mammalia; order Rodentia; family Gliridae; genus Graphiurus; species Graphiurus murinus. Next base: position 18,838 of record PVLC010015169.1, read on the forward strand.
ACAAGGTCTTGCTAAATTGCTCAGGCTGGCCTCCAACCTGCAATCCTCCCATCTCAGCCTCCCAAGCCCCAGGGTTACAGGCATGCACCACCGCGCCTGGTTCTGTCCTAGCTCTTTTTTTTTTTTTTTTTTTTTTTTTTTTTTGCGGTACTGGGGATTGAACTCAGGGGCATTCTACCTCCGAGCTACACCCCCAGCCCTATTTTTTGTTTCTTTATTTTGAAACCAAGTCTCACTAAATTGCAGAGTGCCTCACTAGGTAGCTGAGGCTGGCCACGAACCCGGATCCTCTGGTCTCAGCCTCCCGAATGCTGGGATTACAAGCGTGCGCCACCACGCCCGGCTCCTAGCTCTTTTTTTATTTTTATTTTTTGTGGTACTAGTGATGGAACTCAGGGGCATTCTACCTCAGAGCTACACGCCCAGCCCTATTTTATTCCTTTATTTTGAAACAGGGTCTCACTAGCGGAGGGCCTCACTAAGTAGCTAAGGCTGGCCTCGAACTGGGATCCTCCGGTCTCAGCCTCCCGAGTACTGGGATTACAAGGGTGCGTCACCATGCCCGGCTCTATTCTGGCTCTTGAAGGAAGAGGAGAGGCAAGGGAGCCCTGTGCAGGGGGCTGGCTGAGGGGTTTGGGGAGTGGTGGCTGGGGGGGGGGCTTTGATCTGTCAGTCACCGTGGGAACACGGTGGGAACACGTCCTAGCAACCCCCGGCCTCCCCGGTGAGCAGGCAAGCCCCACCCTCCGCTATGGCCCAGGACGCCCCGGAGGGGACCCCAGCCCAGGTCCCTCGGCCTGCGGCTCGCCGGGGAACTACCTTGAGGTGGAAGGAGATCTTGGTCAGCAACAGTTTGGTGTAGACGTTCACCAGCTGTCCGTACCGGTCATGCAAGTGCCCCTGTGGGGAAGGGAACTCGGCGTGAGGGCCGCTGCCCGAGGACGTGCCCAGAATCCTAGGGACCGGCAGGCGTGGGGCCGGCAAAGAAATGGAAGGTGGGAAGGCAACCAGGAGCAAGTGCCATTCGGCCCCAGACCAGTCACTTATGCAGTCAACAAACATTTCCTGCCAGCCTCTGCCAATCTCCCTCTTTCTCTAACTTTCTTTTTCTTTCTTTTTTTCTTTTTGCGGTACTGGGGATTGAACCCAGGGGCATTCTACCTCTGAGCTCCACTCCCAAGCCTATTTTATCCTTTATTTTGAAACAGGGTCTCACTAAGTTGCTGAGCACCTCACAAGTTGCTGTGGCTGACCTCGAACCTGCGATCCTCCTGTCTCAGCCTCCCAAGTACTGGAATTACATGTGTGGACCACCATGCCCGGCTCAGCCCTTTTTGTTTTTTGTTTGTTTTTTTCGGTACTGGAGATTGAACCCAGGGGCATTCTACCTCTGAGCTACACCCCCAGCCCTATTATTATTTATTTATTTATTTATTTATTTATTTATTTATTTTTTAGGTACTGGGGATTGAACTCAGGGGCATTCTACCTTCGAGCTATACCCCCAGCCCTATTTTTTATTCTTTATTTTGAAACAGGGTCTCAGTAAGTTGTGGAGTGCCTCACTAGGTAGCTGAGGCTGGCCACGAACCCAGATCCTCTGGTCTCAGCCTCCCAAATGCTGGGATTACAAGCGTGCACCACCACGCCCAGCTAAAGGGTTTTTTTTTTATCTTTTTCTTTTTTTTCCTGGCTTTCTTTTCGCCTTCTTTCTTGTGTTCTTAGCTTATTATTATTTTTTTTTAGATCATTATTTTTTTTTTTTTGTAGTACTGGGGATGGAACCCAGGGGCATTCTACCACCGAGCTACACCCCCAGCCCTATTTTTTATTCTTTATTTTGAAACCAGGTCTCCCTAAGTTGCGGAGTGCCTCACTAGGTAGCTGAGGCTGGCCGCGAACCCGGATCCTCCGGTCTCAGCCTCCCGAATGCTGGGATTACAAGCGTGCGCCACCACGCCCGGCTTTTTTTTTTTTTTGTCTTTTTTGGACTGGGGATCGAACCCAGGGCGGTGCACTTGCCAGGCAAGCACTTTGCCACTGAGCTATATCCCAGCCCTATTTTTTATTCTTTATTTTGAAACAGGGTCTCATTAAGTTGCAGAGAGCCTCACTAAGCAGCTCCCAAATACCGGGATTACAAGCGTGCGCCACCATGCCCAGCTCAGCCCTTTTTGTTTTTATATTTTTATTTGAAACAGGGTCTCACTAAATTGCTGAGGCTGTCCTCGAACCTGCGATCCTCCTGCCTCTGCCTCCCAAGTACTAGGGATGACAGGCGTGCACCCCCATGCCCCGCTTCTTGTTTCTTTTTAATCTTACTCTTTGTCATTCTTGCCAGAGACTCTTGTGAGAAGAGAGCTCTTTGTCCAGGGCAACAGGCCAGTTCTGAGCTGGGCCACTTTATTCAAGTGCCTGCCTGTGGCAGGGAAGGGAGGGTCCAGAGGGCTCCGGCACGTCCTCCGCCTCCTCCTCCTCCTCCTCCTCCTCCTCCTCCTCCTCCTCCTCAGCCCGTGGCCTCGCCAGCTGGGCCTACGTAGGAGAGGCTGCATAGATGCTATTCCCCTTACGTCAGGGCACAGAAATAAATGTGGTGGCCTCCACCGGAACCCTGGCCTCCCTCCAAGTCTGCTGGGGGGCCTCCACTCTGACTGTCAGGAGGCCCAGCCATTGAGCTGGGCGTGGAGATGTACGCCTGTGATCCCAGTACTTGGGAGGCTGAGACGAGAGGATCACAGGTTCGAGGCCAGCCTCAGCAATTTAGTGAGGCTCTGTTTCAAAATAAAATATAAAGCTGGGTGTGGTGGCGCACGCTTATCATCCCAGTAGTTGGGAGGCTGAGACAGGAGGATCGCAGGTTTGCAGCCAGCCTCAGTTACTTAGTGAGGCCTTCCGAAACTTAGTGAGACCCTATTTCCAAATAAAGAATAAAAAATAGGGCTGGGGGTGTAGCTCAGAGATAGAAGGCCCCTGGGTTCCATCCCCGGTAACACACACACACACACACACTCACACACACTCACACACACTCACACACAGGCCCAGCGGAGCTTGCTCAGAGGGAGCGTTAGACGAGGGGCTCTTCCCAGCCTGGACCTCTGGCTCCTGAGGATCTGGGGCAGGTCCAGGACACGGGCTCGCCAGGACTCTCTGACTACTGTGTCTGGAGGTACCTGGGGAGCAAGTGGACCGGGCAGGTCCCAACCCCAATTAATTTATTCTTCCTTTCTCTTTTCTTTTCTTCCTTTCCTTCCCCTCTCTCTCTCTCTGTCTCTGTCTCTGTCTTTCGGTGGGGAATACTAGGGATTGAACTCAGGGACATTCTACCTCCAAGCTACACCCCCAGCCCTATTTTATTTTTTTTTTTATTTTTATTTTTATTTTTTGCGGTACTGGGGATTGAACTCGGGGGCATTCTACCTCTGAGCTATACCCCCAACCCTATTTTTTATTCTTTATTTTGAAACTGAGTCTCACTAAGTTGAGGAGTGCCTCACTAAGTAGCTGAGGCTGACCGCGAACCCGGATCCTCCGGTCTCAGCCTCCCAAATGCTGGGATTACAAGCGTGCGCCACCACGCCCGGCTACTTATTTTTTTTTTATTTTGAAACAGGGTCTCACTAAGTTGCTGAGGGTCTTGCTAAGTTACCGAAGCTAGCTTCAAACCTGAGATCCTCTTGCCTCAGCCTCACAAGTACGGGGTCAACCTGGATTCTAAAGCAGCTTGTCCTGGGAGAGCCCGGGGTCTGTGTCCATCATATGGCTCTCCAACTGTCCCCCGGGACGCCTGGCCTGGAGGTGCCACATTCTCCAACTCATAGGGACTGAAGGCAGACGAGGCCTGGGGTGGAGGTCACTAGGGGTGTATTGCGAACGCCCCGTGCCAGACCCTGAAAGCAAGGCCTCACACGGACGGGTGCCCACGTCTCCCACGGTGGCCCGTGACACCCCTCCAACTTCTGCCAAGAGGAAGAGGAAGAGGAGAAGGTAGAGGAGGAGGACGACGACAAAGAGGAGGAGGAGGACGAGGAGGAGGAGGAGCTGCCGTCCCCCGAGGCCCGGCCCCCCCTGGCCCGCCCGGCTGGACCCTCGGGGAGGCTGGGGCGCTGCTTCCTCGGCACCTACCCACAGGTCTCCAATCTCCCGGATGTTGCTGCGGTACCTCTGACAGTCATGTAGCACCTGCGGCGGGAAGGGGACGTGAGGACAGAGCCAGGAGGGAGGGTCCCGAGGCCCAGCCAGCCCCGAGCTGCGGCCACTACTCACGTTGGGGTGCCCGTCCCGGAGGACCTTGTGCAGGACATGGCAGAACTTCCAGCTGAGGATGGAGCTGCTGGGCAGCGGCAGGCCGATGGCGTAGGACCAGAAGGTGAAGGCCCCTTTCTCGTGGTGCGTGCCCAAAATGATGCCTGCGACCGTCAAGGACCAGAGGGCGGGGCGCGGAGATGCGGGGCAGGGCGACCACGCCCCCAGACGACCACGCCCCTTAGGGACACACCCAATCACGCCCTCCCGGACACGCCCCCTCCACCACCCGGCCACGCCCCCAGCAGGCCAGACCCTGTCCAGCCACCCAGGCCTCCGTGCTCCCCGCGCCCCTCGGACCCAAGTGGGGACAGGATACGCCGGGCGTGCTTCTCCTTCACGGGCGCCTCCTGGCTGTTGATGGCTTTGCTGATGCTGATGGCCTGTGGGGACAATGGAGGCGGAGTTCAGAAGGTGCACAGGGAGACGGTCCCCCAGGCCCAGCGAGGAGCGGCCGGACGCCCCCTTTGCCCCGTCTCTCCTCTGCCCAGCGCTCCACCGGGCCAGGACCCCCGCGCTCAGAGGGCTCCTTCCCAAAGGCTGTCCCCACCCCCACCTGCCACAGCCCGGACCGGCCCACGGCCTCCTCTTCCGAGCCGGCTTCCTGGGAGCCGCCGCCGCCTCACGGAAGGCTCAGGGCGCCCTCAGCAGGTCCCATCACCCATTCTGCTTCTCGGGGTGACAGGCCTGAAACCCTGGGTCCACCGGCCACTGCCGGTGACTGAGGACTGGGGACCTGCCCTGCGGGCCAGCTGGGGCCACAGCGCAGGAACGTTTTCTTCCTTCCTCCTCCACCTCGAACTGAACTCAGGGTGTTCTACCTCTGAGCTACAGC
>PVLC010015169.1:24077-37960 GCA_004027655.1 Graphiurus murinus
AAAAAAAAAAAAAAAAAAAAAAAAAAAAAAAAAGGGCTGGGTTCAACCCCTAGTGCCACACACACACACAAAAAAAAGAATCAAAAATAGGGCTGGGGGTGTAGGTCAGAGGTAGAATGCCCCTGAGCTTAATCCCAGTACTGCAATAATAATAATAATAATAATAATAATAATAATAATAATAATAATAAATAATGTCTTGCAATGTTACCGCACGCTGGCCTTGAACCTGTGATCTTCCTGTCTTAGCCTCGTAAGTACTGGGATGACAGGCAAGCGCCACCAAGCCCAGTGCCTTCTCTTTCTGTATCCTGCCAGCGCCCCCAGCTCTGAGCGGTAACTGCCCTGCCCTGGGCAGAGGTGACCCATCCCTGCAGGCGTGCGTGAGGCCCAGGCGGCACCGTGTCCTGTTAGCGCAGACTCAGAGGAGCCGGGCCACGGCCGAGTGGCCCCCGTGCCCCTCCACCAACCCGCAAGGCGCGCTGACCCCCTTCTGTACACAGGGCCCATTGTGGCAGCTCAGTGGGACACTGCCAAACCCTCCGCCTCGCTGCACCAGGAGCCTAAGGAAACGCGGACAGGCTCTGGTGTCCCTTAAGGCAACGCCCTGGCCAGCCGGACACACGGCCCCGGGGCCACTTGCTCTCGTGTTGGCTGAGCCGGGGCCACACTGCCTCCCCGGCCTCAGCTCCTTGCAAACTAAGCAATGCGGGAGCCGCAGCCAGAGCCCCGTGGGTCTGCGGGCGTCCCCCCCATTGAGGGAGAACTTGGCCACCGCGGCGGCGATTCGGATGCCAGCACAGGCCACTCGCCCCAGCGGCACCCGGGAGCTGGTTATGATGCCATTTCCTTCAGAGGGAAACTGAGGCGCGGAGGAGTTAGGGCCCCTGTCTGTCCCTCTAACAAGGCAAAGCCAGGTCCAAGGGACTCCACGCCCCATGTCCTTGGCAATGGCGACACAGCTCCCAGGTACCGCCTTCCCCTGGCCAGAGGCCCGGCCAGCAGCTGTGGCTCACAGCCGGGCATGCCCTGGCTCTGGGGCGTGTAATCCCAGCCTCAGCTGCTCGGACACCTGAGCTGCCTCAAACGACAACTGCCACCTGGTCCGGAAGGTTCCGGCTAGAAGGGCGGAGGAAGCCGCGCACACAGCCAGGCGGCTCTAAATGCAGGCGCAGAGGCGGGCAGGGCAGGGGCGGGCAGGGTGCCCTCTCCTCTGAGCAAAGAAGGCTGCGGGGAGATCAGAGTGAAGTCCCCTCAGCCCAGGCCCCCAACCCCAGGACTCCAGATGCACCCCAATCCCCTCTCGTTGCAGGGCTGGGCCCTGGGAATGCTCCAGCTGCCCCCTGGATCTCTTTAAATCTGATGTATGGTTCTTTTGTGTGCGTGTATGTGTGTGCGGTACTGGAGATTGAACCCAGGGGCATTCTACCTCCGAGCTACACCCCCAGCCCTATTTTTTACTCTTTATTTTGAAACAGGGTCTCACTAAGTTGCAGAGGGCCTCACTAAGTAGCTGAGGCTGGCCTCAAACCTGCAATCTTCCTGTCTCAGCCTTCCAAGGACTGGGATGACAAGCGTGCGCCACCACGCCCGGGTTTATTTTTATTTTGAAACAAGTTCTTGCTAGGTTGAAGAGAGTCTCACTACTTGCTGAGGCTGTCCTCGAACCTGCGATCCTCCTGTCTCGGCCTCCCAAGTGCTGGGATTGCAGGCGTGTGCCATCATGCTGGCTGATTCTTGGTTCTCTAACAGTGACATATTTATATTCTTTATTCACTTATATTCTGTCCCCATTCCTGGATGTCAGCGCCAAGGAGGAACCGTCCAGCCTGCATGGGTGCCACGGTACCCCAAATCCTCCCGCCGTGCCTGGCACCTGGGGGGCTGCAAGGGTTGACCCGGCCGCCCGCTCGCTTGCTCCCCGCCCTGGCTGCCCAGGACTGGCCTGTGGCAGCTGGCCCTCCTGCAGCGGGGTGCTGGCTGGCTCCGGGGAACACAGCCCCGTTGTGTGCAGGGCGGGCAGATGTGTGGGGCCGCGGGCGCTGCACAAGGAGCCCCAGTGATCACACAGTGAGAGTTTGTGGGCCTTTCCTCCTGGCGGGCGGCCTCAGCCAGGCTCCGTCCCAGGAGAGAGCCAGGCACCCGGGTGACCTCAGCCCTGCCCCCACCAGGGTGCAGCCCTCGGTCACCTGTGGGTGGATCACAGAGACGGGAGGCCGGGTTCTCGCTGTGAGTGGGACCCCTGCCAGGCACTGGGATGGCCCTGCTCTGGGGCTAGAGTCTCCAGGAAGGCCAACGTCGTCATCATCATCATCATCATCATCATCATCATCATCATCATCATTATTGTACTGAGGATTGAACCCAGAGGCATTCTACCTCCAAGTTATACCCCCAGTCTGATTTTCTTCCTCTTTCTTTTTTGTGGTACTAGGAATTAAACACAGGAGTATTCTGCCTCCAAGCTACACCCCCAGCCCTATTTTTTATTCTTTATTTTGAAACAGGGTCTCACTAAGCTGCAGAGGGCCTCACTAAGTAGCTGATGCTAACCTGGAACCCGGATCCTCTGGTCTCAGCCTCCCAAGTACTGGAATTACAAGCATATGCCACCACACCCGGCTTTTTTTTTTTTTTTTTTTTTTTTTTTTTGCGGTACTGGGGATTGAACACAGGGGCATTCTACCTCCGAGCTACACCCCCAGCCCTATTTTTTATTCTTTATTTTGAAACCGAGTCTCACTAAGTTGTGGAGTGCCTCACTAGGTAGCTGAGGCTGGCCTCGAACCCGGATCCTCTGGTCTCAGCCTCCCAAATGCTGGGATTACAAGCGTGCGCCACCACACCTGGCTGAGACCCTGTTTCAAAATAAATAAATAAATAAAGTAGGGCTGGGGGGTGTACTTTGGAGGTAGAATGCCCCTGGGTTCAATCCCCAGTACCACAAAAAAATAAAATAAAAAATAAACCTAGCCAGGCGTGGCAGCGCACACCTGTAATCCCAGTACTTGAGAGGCTGAGACAGGAGAATGAAAGGTTTGAAGCCAGTCTTGGCAACTTAGCAAGATTCTCAGCAACCTAGTAAGACCCTGATTCTAAACATGATCAGGCTAGGTGTGTAGCTCAGGTAGAATGCCCCTGGGTTCAATCCCCAGTAACACACACACACACACACACACAAACACACACACACTATTATATATATAATATATAAAAAGATAGATATACATACATAAAATACAGATATCTATCTTGTATGTATCTCCATATTTCTATCTCAGACAGAGGGCCACCTTGGACCCTGCCCCGGGTAGCCCGGGTCCACCGGGAGCAGAATGATCTGCTGCCTGCCCAGCCGCTGGCTATGAAGTCTCCTAGGAAGCAGAGACACAGAGCCAGGGCGTCGCTCAGCGCAGAGCACCGGCCTAGTGTGGGTGAGGCCCAGGGTTCCCGTCCCCAGCACCCCCAAAACACAAAAACAAAGGCAGGCGCGGTGGCCCTCGCCTGTAATCCCAGGACTTGGGAGGCTGAGACAGGAGATTGCAGATTCAAGGACAGCCTCAGCATTATAGTGAGACTTACAGCAACCTAGTGAGACCCTGTTTCCAAACAAAAACATAAAAAGAGCTGGGGGGTGTAGCTTGGAGGTAGAACACCCTTGGGTTCAGGCCTCAGTAACACACACACACACACACACACACACACACACACACACAGCAAAACACCCCAGAGGGACAAAATGTCATTGGCTGCTTCTACCTGCATACTAAACTGTAAGACTCCCTGCACCATTAACAAGATGGCGTGGCCTTGCTGAGCTTGGTGGCTCACACTTGTAATCCCAGTACTTGGGAGGATTACAAGAAAGACACAGGAAGATCACATGTTTGAGGCCAGCCTCAGCAACTTAGTAAAGCCTTCTGCAACCTAGTGAGACCCTGTTTCAAAACAAAACAAAAATAAAATAAAAAAGGGCTAGGGGTGTAACTTGGAGACAGAATGCTCCTGAGTTCAATCCTCAATACCAAAAATAATAAGGCTGGGCGTGGTGGTGAACACTTGTAATCCCAGCATTCAGGAGGCTGAGACGGGAGGATCCGGGTTCGAGGCCAGCCTCAGCTACCTAGTGAGGCCCTCCACAACTTAGTGAGATCCTGTTACAAAATAAAGAATGAAAAACAGGACTGGGGGGTTTAGCTCGGAGGTAGAATGCCCCTGAGTTCAATCCCTAGTACCATAAAAAATAAAATAAAAATAAATAAGTAAAGTATACAGAAGGCTATGTTGTTTTTATGCAAACATTCCCCCACTGTACACAAGGGCTTGAGCGTCCAATGGTACTCACTCTCCTGGTACCACTGGGGTCCCGGAGTCAGCCCCCCAGGCCCTCGGGCATGGCTGTTCATCCTCCCGGTGTCTTCGGGACCTGAACCAGCGCCTGGCTGTCAATCAATCTTTCTTGGACACACGGGAGCCCTCTCACCGGAATACTCCAAACGCCCTTTCAAACACAAGTGCTGACTAACTCCAAGGCGGGCTCTCTCTCTCCAGCTAATAATTTACGCACTAGAGTTAAACAGTAAAGTAAGTATAGAACAATTTCTATTTTTAAAGTCAGCCCCAAAACGGATCCGTGTGAAGCCTCCTTGTGTGTGGTCACGAGGCCCCGCGGTGGCCTGTGGCGGGGGCAGACGCGCCCTTCAGGGAGCCGGGCGCCGCGGCGCTTTGGCTGTGTGTTTCAAAGCTCGGCTTGAAGGACAGAGAGCCCTCATTCAGAGCCGAGGCCACCTCAAAGGCCATTGATGGCAGCAGACACAGGGTTTCTGTCGCGGAGGAGGCCAGGATGGCCACGTGCGAAGCTGGATCGCCACAGCAGGCAGGAAGTCAGGGGAGCCGCGGTCCTACCCCACCCAGTGCGTCACTCTCTGCCTGAGTCCCCGGTCCAGAATGTCCCTGAAGCATTCCCAAGCTCAGGAGACCTCGCCGGGCTGGGACGGCCCACTGTCACCTCCGCTGCGGGCTTTGGGGGTGACAAGAAGACTCGCTCTGAGTCACGCCCCCGCAGTGCCGGCTCCGGGACAGACGTGAGCCAGCCGGAGAGGTTTCATTCCAAGAGCTGGTGACATCACCCGGACCTGTCTGTCCCACGAGCCAAGGGACTGAGTCACCCAGGCCGAGAGAACCTGTTATTGCGTCTGGAGGCCGCAGCCGGAGCGCAGCCCTCTCCTTGGGCAAACTCATTCCCAACATGGCGCCAGCGGCCTCCGAGTACCCAACAAGAGGACAGGCCAATGAAGGGGGCTGCAGGCCACCGAGGCCTGTCCTCACCCAGGGGTGCCCGCTGGGCGTGGCCCTGGCCCGCACGAGGTCCTCGCCCAAGGATCCCAGGGGCAGCGCACGGTGCACGTCCCAAAGGCTGCAGCCCGAATGCAAACACACGCCCAGCCTCAGATCTGTCTACGTCTTTTTCTTTCCTTCTTTTTTTTTTTTTTTGTATCCCTGTGATCCTGGGAATTGAACCCAGAAACATTCTACCTCCAAGCTATACCCTTAACCATTTTATTTTTTGTTTGGAAACAGGGTCTTGCTAAGTTGCTGAGGTTGGCCTTGAACCTGAGATCCTCCTGTCTCAGCTTCCCAAGTAGTGTGGTTACGGGCATGCACCACCACGCTCGGCATACATCTGGCTGCCGCGTGTCAGGGACCCGGTGTGCACAGCCATCAGGCCTCGCTCTCGGAGGAAGGCAGGCAGGCAGCGTCACAAACAGGGTGACATTTGAGACGGCCCTGAAATAAATAGGGGTTCGTGATGGGGGAGAGGGCAGGGCTGCTGGCAGGGCGTCTCAGGTTAGCTGGGTTTCCCTGTCCCTCGGCCGAGCAGGCCCAGCCCCCACTGGGCAGGTTTCCACTTGGAGCTCGGGGTGAGCGGGCGGGCGGGGGGCGGAGGGGAGGGGGAGGCGCTGCCGCCGCCTGGGTTCCATTCACCAGCGCCCAGGGCTGTGGCGGGCTAGCTGGGTGCTGGCCTCCGGGCGGGGCGGGGGCCTCCCGTTCGGAAGGGGCGCCCTGCCCCTGCCCAGAACACCTCCTGGGGTCCGCCTGGAGGCCTGGCCTGCTGGAGGGCGCCTTAGGGGGCACGCCCAAGGCTCCATCTTCCTGGGACGGCCCGTCCTGGCCGCTTACGGAGGCTAAACTCAGGGCCGGGCAGGACACAAGGGGAACTTGTTTCTACTTCTTTAATCCCGTCTGCTTTCCTGTACACTGCCAGACAAGGAACACAGACAGCACTTACTACACACCAGCACACACAGCCCCACCATGAGGGGCCCTGTTATCACCCCCTCTGCAGATGAGGAAACTGAGGCACACGGCGGTGAAGCGAGAGCCAGGCCTGATCCGGGCTCCTTTTCTTTCTTTCTTTCTTTTTTTTTTGTGGTATTGGGGATTGAACTCAGAGGCGTTCTACCAGAGCTGCACCCCCAGCTCTTTATTTTTTGTTTGGAAACGGTCTAAGTTGCTGAGGGTTGTGTTAAGTTATTGAGTTGCTGAGGGTCTCGCTGAGTTGCTGAGGATCTTGCTAAGTTGCTGAGGGTCCCAATAAATTGCTGAGGCTGGCCTCAAACCTTCGATCCTCCTCTCTCAGCCTCCCTAGTACTGGTATTACAGGCGTGCGCCACCATGGCCGGCTCTATCCCGGGCTCTTAACTGTGACCCTGTGTCAGAGCTGGAACCTCTCCCTTGGGAGAGGACACAGGACGGTGTTTACCCTCCTGGGGCACGCTCCGGAGCTGTGGGACCAGGCAACAGATACACTGCAGGACAGCAGAGGTGGGAGGACAGGCCGGGGATCAGCTGCTTCGTCCCCACCCAACCTGGAGGGACCGGAGCAAGAGGAAGTCAGGCCCGCCCTCCTGGGCTCCGACGGCGGCTTCCCAGGCTGGGGAGATCCAGGTCCTTCTCCCCTTTCAGAGGCCTTGGCCTGCCCGGGCATCGGGCCACTGACCTGGGAACCAGCATTGTGGAAGCCTGCTGCCGCCCTCCAGCGGGGCCAGGGCTCAGCCAGCACTGGACAGCGGTCAGATGGAGCTGGGGGACCCGGCCATTCCCCACGTGGGGAGGGGCTCTTCCCAAACTTGGGGCTGGGGAACTAGTGTTATAATTGAAAACATTTACCTGAGGGCTGGAAAGGCTTAGTGACTTGTTATATGGTCTTTTCCTGTTTGTTTGTTTTGGGGATGGAACCCAGGGGCATTCTACATCTGAGCCACACCCCCCAGCCTTATTTTTTATTTGTATTTTTAAACAGACTCTCAAAAGGTTGGTGAGAATCTCACTACATTGCTGAGGCTGTCGGCGAACCTGCGATCCTCCTGTCTCAGCCTTCCAAGTACTGTGGTCCCGGGTGTGCGGCTACCACGCCCGGTTTATATTTTTTATTTTGGAGGGCACTGGGGATTGATCCCAGAGGCATTCTACCTCCAAGCTACACCCCCAGCCCCATTTTTTAAAATTTGGAAACATGGTCTCATTAGGTTGCTGAGAGGCTTGCTAAGTTGCCAAGGCTGGCCTTGAACCTGCGATCCTCCTGTCTCAGCCTTCCAAGTACTGGTATTACAGGCATGCACCACCACACCTGGCTTCCCTTTACTCTTTCTAGAGGCCGCAGGACGACCTGAGATGATGCCGGTGGCTCCCCCTGCGGTTTCTACTGGGCAGTGCGGTGGTATGGTGCATCCAGCCACAAGGCCGGAGTCGTCAATAAAAGTTAATCTTTACAAGATTTGGGTCCTGCAGGGCGGGCCGAGGGGAGGTGTCCCTGACCTGGAAAACTGAACCTATGAACCGTCTCCACTGGCTGCTCCTCTCCCCTCGGACCTCGGTAGTTTTCTGTGGTCAGCCTCCATGTCTTGGGCTTGGCTGCCTGAGCAGGGGCCCGGTAGCCCTGCAGGGGGAGGGAGGCAAAGGCTTCCCTCCTCCTGACCTGAGATGTCCACGTCCTGGGGGCAAACTGTGGCTCCGAGAAGCCAATGGGCCGGTAGCAAGGAAAGAGCAGGACTCCTCAATCAGTACACCCAGGCTCCTCCGGCATGGTAGGCTCCAAAGCTGGCTTTCCTCTCTAGCAGAGGTTTGCCGTCAATCTCAGACTTCTAACTTTTTGTGTGTGTGTGTGGGGGGGGTTACAGGGAGGAAGCCAGTTAGACATCTATTTGCTGAACCCCCAGTACACGCTGGGCACTCCGCTACATTTTACACGCAGTCTGTATCAGTCCCCTACGGCTGCTATAACAAGTTGCCACAAATTTAGTGGCTTACACGACATGAATTTGTCATCCTGCAGTTCGGGAGGTCAGAAGTCTGGAATGGGTCTTACGGGGCGAAAAGCAAAGTGTTGGGCAGGCCGCTTTCCTTCTGGAGGCTCTGGGGGTCCATTTCCTTGCCTCTTCAGGTTTGTAGAGGACCCACGTTCCTTGGCTGGCGGCTTCTTCCTCCATCCTCAAAGCCAGCCCTGGCCAGGGGAGTCTTTTTTTTTTTTTTCTTCAATTTTCTTGTGACACTGAGGATTGAACCCAGAGGGGATCTACCTCCAAGCTACATCCCTGGCCCTGTGTGTGTGTGTGTGTGTGTGTGTGTGTGTGTGTGTGTGTGTGTGTGTGTGTGTGTATCACTGGGAATTGAGCTCAGGGAGTATTCTACCTGCCCTATTTTATTTTTTTAATATTTATTTATTTATTTATTTATTTATTTATTTATTTTATTTATTGTGTGGTACTGGGGATTGAACCCAGGAGCCTTCTACCTCTAAGCTATACCTCCAGCCCTATATTTCTAGTCTTTATTTTGAAACAGGGTCTCACTAAGTTGCAGAGGGCCTCACTGAGTAGCTGAGGCTGTCCACAAACCTGTGATCCTCCTGTCTCAGCCTCCCAAGTACTGGGATTACAAGTGTGTGCCACCACGCCCGGCTTATTTTTTTAAATTTTGAAACAAGTTGCTGAGGGCCTAAATTGCTGAGGCTGGACTCAAACCTGTGATCTTCCTGTCTCAACCACTCAAGTACTGGGATCACAGGAATGCACCACCACGCCTGATTATTTTTTTCAATTTTGAAACAGGGTCTCACTAAGTTGCTGAGAGCCTTGCTAAGTTGCTGAAATTATCCTCTATCCTATGATCCCCCTTTCTCAGCCTCCTAAATACTGGGATTACAGGCGTGAGCCACCACACCCCGTTCAGGGAGTCTTATGTTTTGACCTTTTCTCCTACTCCCTCATCCACATTTTTTTTTTTTTTTTTTTTTTTTGCGGTACTGGGGAATGAACTCAGGGGCATTCTACCTCCGAGCTATACCCACAGCCCTAGTTTTTATTCTTTATTTTGAAACCGAGTCTCACTAAGTTGCGGAGTGCCTCACTAGGTAGCTGAGGCTGGCCGCGAACCCGGATCCTCTGGTCTCAGCCTCCCGAATGCTGGGATTACAAGCGTGCGCCACCACGCCCGGCTAGGGCTAGGTGTTTTTTTTTTTTGTACTAGAAGTTGATTCCAGAGACATTCTACCTCCAAGCTACACCCTCAGCCCTATTTTATTTATTTTGAAACAGGGTCTCGCTAAGTTGCTGAGGCTGTCCTGGAACCTGCGATCCACTTGTCTCAGCCTCCCAAGTACTGGGATTACAGGTGTGCACCAAATTCACATTTAAAGACCCTGTGACTGCACGGGGCCTCCTGACAAGCCGGGATAATGTCCCATCTGGAGGTGAGCTGCTGAGCAACTGAATTCCCTCTGCAACCCAGGTTCCCCACACCAAGTAACGCAACCTATTTACCGGCCCTGGAACCAGACTGGGCATCTTGGGCAGGCCGTGTCGCTCATAGCTGAGGGCAGCCCTATTTTTACACAACAGCAAACAGAATCAGGAGTTAAGCAACTTTCCAGTCACAGGCCGGAAATCACATCTAACTACCTGGGAATGTTCCGGGAAGCCACACCATCTTTTCTGTGTGTGTGTGTGTGTGTGTGTGTGTGTGCGCGCGCGTGTGTGTTACTGGGGATGGAACCCAGGGGCATTCTACCTCTAAGCTACACCCCCAGCCCTATTTTATTTTGAAACAGGGTCTCACTAAGTTGTGGAAGGCCTGGCTAAATTGCAGAGGCTGGCCTTGAACCTGGATCCTCCAGTCTCAGCCTCCCAAGTACTAGGATGACAAGGGTGAGCCACCACACCCAGCAAGGCCAGACCATCTTGTTAATGGTTTGGGGAATCTTAGGTTTGGTATACAGGTAGAAGCAGGAGATAAAAGTTTGTTCCTCTGGGTTTTGTTTGTTTGTTTGTTCTGTGTGTGTGTGTGTAGTACTGAGGATTGAACTCAAGGGCGTTCTATCCTCAGCCCTTTTTATGTTTTTGTTTTGAAACAGGGTCTCAATAGGTTGCTTCAAGTCTTAATAAATTGCTGAGGTTGTCCTTGAACCTCCAGACTCTGGTCTCCACCTCCCAAGTATTGGGATAGCAGGCATATCCCTCTGCTTGTTTTTGTTTTGTTTTGTTTTTTGCCTGGGGATGGAACCCAGGGTCATTCTACCTCCGAGCTACACCCCCAGCCCTATTTTTTATTCTTTATTTTGAAACAGGGTCTCACTAAGTTGTGGAGGGCCTCACTAAGTAGCCGAGGCTGGCCACGAACCCGCGATCCCCCTGTCTCAGCCTCCCAAGTACTAGTATTACAAGCGTGCACCTCCACGCCAGGCATGTCTTTCTGTTTTGAAAAGGGGTCTTATCAGCACAGGGACTAAAGTCGTGGGAAGACCAGGCTCGCCCTCCGGACATTCCACCGGGGTCATACGCAATGACACCAAGCCACAGCCACCAGCACCGGCTACCGACGGGAGGGAACGCCCCTGAAAGCTAACCACAGAGACCTGTGCAAAACAGGGCGTGTCCCGTCCAGAAAGCAAATATGGAAGGAGGCTTGCTCCTGCCCTCGGAGCCCAGGAGAGGAGAGAGCAGGCTTCCGAGGACTGAAACCCTAGCCCTCTGCGCGCATGCGTGCCGAGGTCAGTGTCAAGACCGGCCGCACGTTCCGGAGCGAAGCCAGTCCCTGGATTGGATGTGCTATTTTCTGTCCCGAAGGAGGCCCAGCAGCAGTAACCTCAGGCAGCTCCACCTCGGGACCTGACTGGCAGCGCACTCGATATTTCTGGGAACGATCTAATTAAATATTAACCACTTACAAAACCTCATTCTTATATTCCTCGATAAGTCACGGTTAAGACAGGCAAACCCGTACCCTGAACCCAAACTCCACCTGTGCAGAAAGAGGGGCGGGGGGGGGGGGGGTGTCGGTCGAGCCTCCCGGGAGATTCACCCAGCACAAAGTTGTTCATTAGAAGTAACCCTTTCAGGCCCTTAAAAAGCCCAACAAGAAAAACAAAACAACCTACTTTGTTCGCAAACCACCAAAATCTATAGTAGAGATTCTCTTTCTCTCTGATATTCAAGTAGGTTACCCTTGACTTAGCATTTAAGGGTTAGATCAATGAACTTGGTCCTCTCAATCTCCTCCTCCACCTCCTTAGAAGCAAAAGAAAGAGCCAGGCGTGGTGGCACGTGCCTGTAATCCCAGTACTTGGGAGTCTGAGACAGGAGGATCGAAGGTTCGAGGACCGCCTCGGCAAACAGTGAGACTCATCAACCTACCCTGTTTCAAAATAAAAATTAAAAAGGGCCAGAGGTGTAGCTCGGCGGTAGGAAGCTCCTGGGCTCAATCCCCAGTACTACAAAAAAAGAAAAATCTAAAAATCAGTGAATGAGCAAAGTTTTCAACAACATCCAGATTCTTTCCCTGCCAATTAAGTGTCTCTCCTTGAGTTCTGCAGATTTTTGGCACAATTAATTATGTATCAATGACATTAAATTAAATGCCACGTTTGTTTTTATGACAGGCTTTCTGGGCCGGGCCAGATGACAACTATCCCAAGAATAAATTAATCATTTGCAGCCAGGTCGGTGCTGACAAGTGCATCTTGAAGTTTTATTATCACTTTCCTTGCTGATCTCAGGCCCAAAGGTTAGCAGGTCTCCCTGGGTTTTCGCTTCTCTCCAAAGGAACTCTGGGGTCGCCTGCATGTGCTAACCTGTTTTGAAAGCAACCGCAGAAAGTCCTCACTCTCTGCTCGGACAAGAGGGAAGGAACTGGCTCCCGGCAGCCACAAAAGCAAATGTCACCAACCTGCTGCAGACAGGGGTGGGCGGAGTCCTTCTGGCTTCCTTTAATTCTTCAGTTTAAAAAAAATTTTTTTTCAGCCATTTCAGTCTTGGTTGACTTATTTAGGCAAATAAACAAGTGTGCCCCCCTCTCCGCCCAGGCCCTGGGGCAGAAGAGAACTCAGAATGTGTAAAATAAAGAGGAACAGAACAGCAGACACACAGTGACGCCTCCATCGCGGGTCCCCGGCACCAACAATGTACAAACACACACCCGCGCCATTATTTAATTTTCCAGCCACCTTCCCGGGATAGGCCCTCATCTAGGAGACAAGCGGGCGCGTGGGAGCGCAGGAAGAGAGCCGGGGAAGTTTCCGTCTGTCAGGCGCCGGTGTGTAACGAGGGGGTGGCAGCCTATTTATACGTGGGCCCCCGCGCCGGCAAACGAGTCTGGCGACATACGTGAAACTTTTCACCGGGCCAGATAATAAGGTCCTGCGCCGGCCCTGGATGCAGCTCCGGAGGAAAGGAAGCAGGGAGTTTCCTTCAAGGAAATGCATGGCTTCCTGGGGCGGGGGCATCTGATCTCAGCCGGGGAGAAGGTGGCAGAGCCAGGGGAGGCGACAGGAACCCCGCACCTGGGTGCCCGGCCACCTGGGCCCCCAGCGCCCCTAGACTCGGGGCCACCCGGGTCTCATGTCCGCTTCCGCCCCTCGACTCTGGGCCACCCTGACTCACGGCCACCTCGGTCCCCTGGACCCTGATCCATCTTGATGCTCGGCCACCTGGGCCCCGGTTCCCCTTTGATCGCGGCCACTCGGGTCCCCTCGACCCCGGCCACCTTGATCCTCGGCCACCCCATCCCCTTGTCCCCTGGGTCACGGCCACTCGGTCCCCGCTCCGCTCCGGGTCCCCTCGACCCTGGGCCACCTTGATCCACGGCCACTCGGTCCCCAGCCCCCCTCGATCGCGGCCACTCGGCTCCCCTCGATCTCGGGCTACCTTGATCCAGGGCCACGTCGGTCCCCGCTTCCCCTTCCCCTCGATCGCGACCCCCCGGGTCCCCTCGATCGCGGCCCCCCGGGCCCCTGTCCGCCCCCAGCCCCCTGGACCCAGGCCACCCCGATCCACGGCCGTCGCTCGGCCCCCGCGCCCTCGGCCCCGGCCCGCGGCGGCTTCCGGTTCACCTGCGCGGCGCCCGCCCCGAGCCCGGCTCCGCGGACACAGGCCGCCGCGCGGGGACCCGCCGCCCCGCCGCCCCGCCGCCCCGCCGCCCGCGCTCGCCTGCGTCTTGTCGAACTGCTCGCGCTCGGCCTCCAGGCTGTGGCCCGGCCTGCGGCTCAGCACCCGCGCGGGCACGTTCTTGATGCTGTTCATCCTGCCGCCGCCCGCGCCCCGGCCCGGCTCCGTGCGACTGAAGCCACAGGCCCGGCCCCAGCCTAGGCACCGCGCGCCAGGCCGCCCGCCGCACCGCGCGGGGAGGAGCCGCCGGAGGCCACGCCCACCGAGCCGCACGCCCCGCCCAGTCCCCGGACGCCACGCCCTTGCCACGCCCCCGGGACTCCCGCACGCCACGCCCCCAGCACCCCCAGGAGCTCAGGACGCCCCCTGCGCCTCCAGGCCCCCCCAGGACTTCCGGGGCGCCCCCTTACACCTCCAGGCCCCCAGGATTCCTGGCACACCCCT
>PVLC010015170.1:0-15693 GCA_004027655.1 Graphiurus murinus
CCTAATGAGCATGATATACTTACAAGATCACATCAAAGTCAATCACTAAACTGACCAGGAGATAGGGGGAGGATGGGTGGGAATTGGGGAAGGGTTAATGAGAAATATGTGCATGGATGTCTTTACCTGTACTAGCTTGTACCCAACAAAAATGTGTGATTAACCCTGTTGTACCCAAGAAATGTATAAAAATCCATGCAAAAAAAAAAAAATGAGGATAACAAAAAAAAAAAAAGAAAAAGCCCAAGTACATAGATATGGAATATGTGTGTTGCTTGTGTGTTTATGGAGGGAGTAAGGAGTTTGAAATGTTAAGATGGAGTGGCCAGAGAAAGTCTCACTAAAAAGGTGACTTCTAAATAAGAACACAAACACGAGGAAACTGCAAGTGTAACGGCATTTTAGTTCCTTGACCTCCTCCAACAGGCTTTTTTGTCCTCTACCCTTCCTCAGTTGAGTACTCCCATAGCATACCCTAGGGATCTAGGGATATGGTTTGATTCTGGAGTTCCCCAAAAGCACACATGTTGAAGCTGGACCTTCCAACGCAGCAGGGCTCACAGGTGGGGAACCCTTGGAGGAGGTGGTCATTGAGGGTGTGGCCTGGAGGACTATTTCTGTCCCCAGCCCCTCCTTTCTTTCTCTCAGCTTCCTGACTGCCATGAGCTGAGTATCCTCTCTCCACCATACCCTGTGATATTTCTGCCACAGAGCCCATTGACTATGGACAAAACCTAAGGAACTGTGAGCCAAGTAAACTTTTCCTCCTCTAGGTTATTCTTGTCAGGTATTTTGGTCACAGTGATAAAAAAAAAAAAAAAAAAAAAAAAAAAAAAAAAAAAAAAAAAAAAAAAAAAAAAAAAAAAACCTGACTAATACACCTAGATCTGTTCATTTTCAAGAAAGACAGCCTTCTTTTTTGTTTTATTCCTGCATCTCTGATCACCACTCCTATCCTTCAACCCTCTCATGTGTTCCAGCTTCAACACAGCTTCATCCATACTTGGATCAATGGCTAGTTAGTTGTCTTACCAACTTATTATTTCTCACTTTCCTTATGTATTCACTTCCCTCCTTAATCAGTTATTTATGGTTCATCATTAAATCACTCCCTTGTACATAATATATACACTTAACTAACTCATCGACTCCCTTCATTGTGCCCACTTGGCAGAAACCCAATCTTAATTAAACTACTCAATTTTACATCTCAACAAATAAATGTGGTAATTGCTACTTACAGTTTTCAATCTCTTTATGCTTCTAATAGTTTATCTGACCACCTTGATCTCAATTGAGCATCATGTCTCCTGTATTACTGAGGACCTCAATTTCTGCATCATCCCAATATGACATTCACTAATAAACCCGAATCAATTTAATGTGCCATGCCATGTCTCATTTCAGAGGGGATAAGCTGTCCTGACTTTCTTTAGGAGAAACCCTTCCATTCAGAGATATCACTACATCATCTCCTAGTTTTCCATTTTATTAAATCCCTCTATCAGCACATAAACATACTACAATATCTTTCTTCAGGAAAGAGATAGAGATGGAGGAAAGGAGAAAGGGAAAGAACTTTTTAACCTCACATCTCTTTTCAACTACTATACCATTTCCCTCTTCCCTTTACAGAAAAACTTCTAAATAGTTGTCTTAGTTGTCTGTACTCACTATCTCTATTTCCTCTTCTTTTGACACTCTGAAACAAAAACAAAAACAAACAAACAAAAAAATTAGGCTTTTGCTCCTACCACTCTAATAAAAAGCTCTGGTCTAAGTCTCTATAATCCTTGTCCTCATAAGTCAAGTATTGTATTTGTTTTGATTTCATTCTACTTACCTGTGCATTCCCTTCATATAATAAAATGGAATACTCATCAATAAATAGGAATGACCAATGAATTATGAATCAATAGGATGGAACTCAAAAACATGCCAAGTATAAGAGTCCAAACATACAAGAATATATGTTGTATGGTTTCATCTATATGAAGCTCTAGAAAAGTCAAATCTAATCTATAATGATAGGGTATAGAGTAGTGGTTGCCCATAACTGGGGGCATGGCAGAGATTGACTAGACAGGTGAAAAATGGAATATTAGATGGTGGAAATTTTCTATATTTTAGTTGTGGTCAGGGTCACAGGGATATACAGATTGGTAAAACATATTGAAATGTGTATCTAGAGCATTTACATTTTATTGTATTTAAATCATTTAACAACTTAGTTGGTTAAAAAGAAATCTTCAGTAGTTGTATTAAAACTCTTGCTTTCAAGAAATTAAATGCATCCTAAACTTGAACAACCAAGAATTTTGTTGGTTCCTGGAGCTGAGAACATAATTGGTACTACCAAAATATAGAAATGGCAGGAGGGAAGCCTACCTCAAATAAGAGCTGAGAACTGAGATATTGACAAAACTCTATATTTCTCTTTTCAGGACTGTCTGTGCTTGCTGGATTTGATTTCACAAGCTGACAGGAAGTAGGATAGTCAACAGCTTTTGGAGTCACATTCTCACATCTTCATGACCAGAAATAGATATTTCTTTTTGGGTCACATTTGGAACTCTGGGGAAGAACTTTGATTTGTTCAACTTGGGCCATGTGGTTATCTCTGGACCAATCATAGTGGTGAAGGGTCTAGGATATTATGATTGGCTGTAATTGAGTTAAGTGATAATTCCTTAATCAAGCACTCTGGTGAGAAAGGCCAAGTTTTAAATGGAGAAAATGAATACTTTTAGAAAACAAATTAAAGTCAGAAGCAAAGTCAGATTCTTTTAAAAATAAGAAAATAGCACAAACAAGGTCACCATATCATTAAAAACCATTTTAGAGTCATTTAAGATCCACTATTGCTTGTTTTTTAACAGTGGACATTGAAACAAATACTTAAAATTCTCTAAACCTGTGTCTAACTGAGAGAACCAATTTTAATGTATTTATTTTTATCCTTAAATTTCATATATACTAAGAATGTTAACATTTTGCTTTGACAAAAGTCAATCTTACTTTTCTACACATATTAAGAAGGAAGAGAAAAAATGTCCCTATAAACAATAAAATTGCTCTATTTAAATAAAGAGACAAATCCACCGGAGATGTCAACAAGTCCCTTCTTACTTGCACATTGTAATGTTACTACACTGTCGGATTCCTTTTCCTAAGTTGGGTTCCATGCACTGCAGATGGTACATCTGACTTCAGAGCAGGTGTTGTACAGGCCTGGCCTACAGCATCCTAATGCTTATTACCTGGACAGTTTCCAGCCACAGCTTGGACTTTGAGTCGTTGAGGAGATTGTCAGAGAGATTGATAGTGTGAGCTACTTTGGAATTAGCCACGATAAACGACACAATTTCCTTCACTCTTTTCAAAAGACAAGCTGTGAATCACAAGACCATTCAGTTAAACTTCGTGAGTACCTCCTTCCTTGTGGAAGGTCCCTAAAAACACATTCACATCCAGATCAGGGTCACTTGGACAAATCAGAGCATTTAAGCTTCAGTGACTCACTATTAGGATATGGAAATCAACTAACTGAGCACCATCCAAGATTTACAGACCTGAAGGATATTTATAGTAAAAATTCTTGTTGATTCAACTTGGCAACTACTGCCTATTCTATGATCAACACTGTGCCAGGTTGTATTAATCAGGTTAAGTAAGACTGCAGAAATGCAGCCTGAAATTTCAGTGGTTAAAAATAAAACCATCGAGCCAGGCATGGTGGTGCACGCTTGTAATCCCAACATTTGGGAGGCTGAGATCGGAGGATCTGTGTTCTTGGCCAGCCTCAGGTATCTAGTGAGGCACTCCGCAACTTAGTGAGACCCTGTTTCAAAATAAAGAATAAAAAATAGGGCTGGGGGTGTAGCTTGGAGATAGAATGCCCCTGAGTTCAATCCCCAGTACCTCAAAAAAAAAAAAAAAAAAAAAACCCATCATGTCATTTACCTATTTAACGGTCCAATGGTGTTGGTGGAAAAGAAGAGGAAGAATAATGGCAGATATGCTCCAAGGAGTCATTCAGAAACACAGGTTTCTTCTAATACCGCCTCTCAAACCAACAGGTCCTGGAATTACTGCAAAAAAGGAAGAATATAACATTATAGGTGAGAGATTTTTATGAGGCAGATCTGGAAGCAACATTTGCCATTGCTGCCACATTTATTCCATAATACTGGATTATGTATCCCTAATCTAACTTCAAAGAATCAGAAAATGTAGTTTAGCTATTTGTCCAGGAAAAGGAGAAAGGAAATACATATATTAGTTATTATTAGCAATCTTTGCTATGCAGGTACAGTAGCAACATAAGTGATGAAGTAGCAAATCGAATAAAAATTAAAGTCTATTGAAATTAAGTCAACTATTTTTCATCTGCAAAGGTTTCATATTTTTATTTATTTATTTATTTTTATTATAGATGGCTAAAGTTTCCTCTTAGAATGAGTAAAATTATTTCTTAAACCAAAAAAGAGAAGTACATAAAAATCTTCAAATTTTCAATATCATCAGCTCAACTATCATAGAGAATGATAAGTAATGTACCAAATTCAAACATATGTAGACTGGAAGGTAAGTAAATTCTAGTTAAAAGATATAACAAAAGATAAAAGATATAAAATTCAGTTCATTCAAGAAAAACCAGTAGTATCATCCTTTATTTTGTAATAGTTGAATTGCATGTAAATTACAAAGAAATTCACAATAAAAATAATTTCTTCTCTACTGTTATTCTCTTCTTTGTCTCCTAACATGGCCTTCTGAAATTCGGAGCACAAGTGGTTATTTATAGCCAATATGATGAGGAGCTGGGAGAGCAGCTTATTTCTGGAACATCAGAGGGGCCACCCATCAGGATTTCCCAGGCTTCAGTAATTATATGGCAGTAGTGTTCATGCTGACCTAGACTTACTCACTGTGGTTTTCCTGGACTCGGGAGCTGAATTGTTCTACTTATCATCTCCACATCTATCTATAGCAATATACCTTTTCTCACCAATCTGATAGGGTTGTAGATAATGTTGCTTTCTCATTGTTCATTGGAAATAAAGTGTGGGATTTTAAAGTGAAGCTGGGAATGTGCTTCCTATAATCCTCCTTTCACTAAGATTCACGATCAAAGTTTGCATATGATAGGAAACTACAAGCAGTTAGGAAAGTGGAGGTGAAAGAATTCTTGTTCTCCAGATGTGATTCTAGCCAGTCACAGGCTTCTTGGAGAGACCTTGAGATCCACCTGCTTTAATGTACAGGCAGGAACAATGATGAAATGGTCCCAAAGATTTTTCAGAATTGCAGCAATTTCCCTTAGGAATTTTATTAAAACCACATTTTCTGTTGCTTTTGTCTAAGCTTTCCCATGCTGGCTTTCCTGACCTGAGAGTCAGTTTTCCTACTTATACTGGGGGCTTAAGGGTCAACAACCATGAAAATTTCTACCTTGATATTAAACATTTTCCATTCAGAATACATATGATAGCTCAACAATATATATAAACAGGTGCTTTCCTAATCCCTTTTACTGAAAAATAAACAAACAACAACAACCCTAGAGATCAGATCCGATAGTGTCAATACTAAAAGCTTGCATTAACTTTCTCACCATATCTGCAAATGAACTTTCTAGATTCATGGACCTGCTCCCCATCCCCTTGAACTATTAAATATTCAAGCACTATCGTTTCTGCTACTTATTTAATAGTTTCAACTCTGCAGAAACACACACACATGTGAGTGTGAGTGCACATACACATATACACAAATGGGACTTTTTTTTCAATAGTTGCTTCTCACAGAAAACTCTAATGTAATTAGCAAATAAGCATGCTGGCATTGTAAAATAACTTGGAAGCTTTCACTATAAGAAATGAATCAAAAAGGTCCTAATATTTGGGGGGATTCAGGGTTTGGGTTTTTTTTTTTTTTTTTTTTTTGAGGAGGGTACTACTTGGGATTGAACCCAGGGACATTTTACCTAGGAGTTACCTCTCTAGCCCTTTCTACTTTTGTTTTGAAACAGAGTCTTGCTAAGTTGCTGAGGGTGTTGCTAAATTGCAAAAATTGGCCTTGAACCAGCAATCCTCCTGCCTCAGCCTCTCAAGTGAGATTATAGTTGTGTACCACCTGCCCAGTTCCCAGGTTTTGTACTTTCATTCTAAGTAATACTGTTTGTAATCATAGACAGAACACATTACCATCGTTAGACTGTAAGCATCCTCAGGACAGGGACCTTTCTATTGCTCTGCCCCCAGCCTCCCTACTATATTCCTGGCTCAAAATTTCCTCAGAGCATGGACTAAATATGTATTGAATTTAAATTAATTTTTTAAAACTCCAGGCAAAAATAAATCTTTTCATGGAGGTCAGTGCACTAGCGATCTCATTCATAGAATTAACATGATGGTAAAGCATTTTTAACAAGCATCTTTTAATAATTATAAATGCCAGATTTCATCAGAAGCCTAGAGCAAGTATTATCACTGTGAGACAAACTAAATGCTACATGTGTCAATATTTACACAAGCAGATTACAACAGTGTGGTCTCATCAGTTCAGCTATTGTGTCTTGTGAGCTTAACTAAATTTCAAACTCCATAAGGAACTGCATTTTCCCCTGAAGTTATTAAAGGGTAGATTTCTTTTAATTAAACTCATTTGCATGACTAAATTAGATTTAATTACTCTCATTCATTTCACTAATACCTTTCTTTGATTGGAGAAGGAGAACTTTTATAATTGATTAAAATAGGATGCTCTGGCCTCCTCCACTGATCTTATCAGTGATCTTATAGTTCTCATTTGTGCTTTTAAGTTACTGGGGAAGTAGATTTTTTTAAAATCTAGTACTACCATTAACATGTTCCACAAATCTGAGATGGACATACCAGTACTATATTCCTCAGTTTCTCCATCTGATAAACATGATAGCACAAATGGTAATGATATTGTTGTGGCTTTCTATCCAAAATATATGAAAGTGTTGGAAGCATTCATATAAATTCTAAACTATGAATATTATCAAGAGTATTAATATCAGAATTCAAATATTTTCCTTAAATTTTTCCTAAAAGTGATGATTATCCTCCTTGCCTTTTTGGCAATAGTTGTCATTTTCATATTATCAAATTCATTATTGCCTTTACTCACTCATGCCTACACATATTTATTTAATACAAATTTGCTTTCACACAGTATTACAGACATTGTGACAGTCCCTGGATAGAATTCAATAAAGTCTTAATAAGTCTAATAATGCATATTCCTCCCTGATGAGTTCAATCTTGAGAGAGGAACTGATATGATATGTAAACAAATACATTTTTATAAATGCAAAAATAAAATCAGATAAAAGGCTCATGGTTGAAAGAGAAAGTTTCCCATTCAACTTGAAGCTATTAAAATAGATCTTTTGAGACGAGTATGAATAAAAAGATGGAAGAGCAAAGTTATTCTAGGACAAAGGAATTCTGTGTTCAAAGGCAAGAAGAGAATGATACATGTGGAAAACTGTGGCTTAGTTTGGCTTAACTTTTGGCTTTGAGCATGGTGTAAGAGGGAACAAGTTTGGAGAATAAATCAGCTTGTGGATGCTCTGGCTAAAGGACATTAAAGTGACTATGTTTATGTATTAGAAAGAAAATGAGATGGCAATATGAAAAGTAGATTAGAGAGAAGTAAGTACCAATAGGAAATTCTTTAGTTTAAAGATAATGTATAATTGAGTAGCAATAGAGAGGGGAGAAGAAACAACATATACTTTACTGATATTTGGAAAACAGAATTGTCAGGCAGTGGAGACATCATCAATGTTTCTTCTACTTCAGATGATATTCTAGGTAGTGCAGCATTACCAAAAACATGAGAAGGGGAATGCATTTTGGAGTAAGAATAGAAAAAAATCTTTTTTAAGTTTCAAGGATGCAACTATGAAATGAAGCTAACTATATGTTTCTGGATCTTAGAACATGGGTAAAGAAAAAAAAGTTTAAGATTGGGAAGTTATGACAGAGGTTTTCATGCTTTATTTTGTTTTAAATCTTCTCTTTACCTGATTTTGTGAAACTAAGTTACTAATTCTCATGTGACCATTCAAAAAGGCACTGTGTCCCTGTTGAGGGTGGAAGGTTCTTGACTCAAACCAGCCAGTCAGAAAACAGAAATAATTACTGGTAAGACAGAGAAGGTCATATTCTTTTCAGTGAGATCACTAGGTGTAAGAACAAGCCAACACAGAATAAATAAGATTATCTTTGTCTCTATGCAGGTAATGTTTTCAAATAAAGCCAATAAAGATGTTAAAAAAACTAAAAATTAAGTGTATTTATATTTTTGTGGCATGTCAAAAACATCTTAACTAATTCAGTAGTTTTCATCAAGTGAGTTGCAATTCACTTTGAGGAAATGGGTACCATAGTGCTAATCAGAGCACAGTAAGTAGGGAGAGAGAAAGAACAAGGTACTATAACAAGGGGCAACATGAAAATTAAAAAGTAGATGGAGGAAAATAGTCCCCTAAAGAAACTTGGCAAAGATCAATTAAGATGCCTAGTAGAAGTTAGTGTGATAGAAACCAAAGAAGTAAAGTATCAAAAATAATACAGTGTCATAGGGAAGAGATGAGGTCCTATTAAACAGGACAAGATACATCAAGGTTCAGATGACTTTAGTAAGAACCATTTTCAGTGGAATGATGGCAAAAGATATCAAATACGTACAAGAAAGTAAAATCAGTGAACTGAATTTGTCTCTCAAGATTATTTGAGAGACAAGTAAGGGGAAAAGCAAGACATTGAAATTAGACTTAGCATCAGAATAAAAACTAAAAAAAAAAAAAAAACAACAAAGATTTCTTTTTAAATTGGTAGAGATGGTACCTGAATATATGCTGATGAAAAGCACCATTTCTTCCTGACTTTGTTGTTTAAATATGGTACATTTTACTAGGGCAAACGATTGAAGATATTGAACCAACATAAAAAAAATCTAGCTATATGAGCTGGACATGGTGACACATGCTTGTAATCTCAGCATTTGGGTAGCTGAGACAGGAGAATCCGGGTTCGTGGCCAGCCTCAGCTACCTAGTGAGGCATTCCACAACTTAGTGAGACCCTGTTTCAAAAATAAGGAATAAAAAATAGGTCTGGGGTGTAGCTCGGAGGTAGAATGCCCCTGAGTTCAATCCCCAGTAGCACAAAAAAAAAAAAAAGCTATATAAGAGTCATTGACAAATGATTGGAATCTGAGGTCTGTTGGTCTCTTTAATTCACTTAGATAAATCCTAGAGGTCTCACATATTTTGATGCTTTAATTTTCTTTCATACTAAAAAGCAAAAAATCTTGTTTTTCACAAGAACATACATACTAAGACATGAAAAGTCAAAATTTATGCCCCTTATCCTTAACATAACACAAACAGGAGTTAATAATTGGCCAACTTTCAAACTTTTAAGCAACATAGTTAATCTAAAAAAAATATACTTCTTTATTACTGAACAGAAATGTTTCCATCAGAAGGTTGTCATTATTTAAAGATATTTGTGTTAATTTAAGATAATTTGGTTTATTTCAATAAACTAAGCTCAGAACTTTGCATAGTTAGGGACAGTTGTACTTACTAGATTTCATCTTTTTAAAGCTTTATATTACACAGTGTAAGTAACATCAATTGAGCTACTTAGGGTATGAATTTATTTGTTGGTGTCATATATCCTTAAGGGTGATAAAAATAAATTTGGTAAAGAAAAATTTAAAACACAACATTTCTTCTTAAGTAAAGCATCAAGTTTTCAATATGCAATCTATTACTCATTAGAAAGGAATTCTTCAAATCTTGCATTAAATAGTAATGTTCTAGTCATCTTTTCTCACTCTTATAGCCTATAAACAAAATCTGGAGTAGGATAAGCTAAAATAGCTCACCACAATGGATAGATTTCAGGGATTAAAAAGCTGACCCACATTCAGGATGCGGACACCTGGTTCGGAAGTGCTGGGAGATAAGAGACTTGTCTTTCAGCCTGCATTTGGGTATTTGGCTTGGGTCTATGCAGTTACAAAAGGGAATGTGTCATGAAAAGAAAGGGAAACAAACAAATCACAATACCAAAAGGAAGAAAAAAATCCCACAAACCACACTTTCACAGTCCTCTATTTATACTAGCACATTCTGGGAAAATCACTCAAAAACCTGTTACTAATCATTTAAACCTTAGGCTGTCGACATTTTTTCTGCTCTGCTAGCCAAATAGTCATGTGCAGCAGCCAGAGGGTTAAAGAGCCAGATTTCCTGTCCCATACTGTAGCTTTGTATGAGCAATATGGAGGACCTCATCATCGCTGCAGAGGCTCCTGTTGAACATGAAGGGGTCTATCCAGGCAAAAATATGTGCAGCCTTCTGGGCCAGATTTACTCCGGAAGGGCTTCTAAGTTGGCTGTGCAGTGAACTAAGCTGTCCAGACCTGCTGTTCCACAAAGGCCAAGATTGTCTCTCTGTGAGCCCAGCTCTCCAGCCAGTAGACCATACAAAGCCTGTTTGCTTCACCTGATCCAGACGCCCTACGGAACTATGAAAGGGTCTGTGTTGTTTCAAGAAATACAACATACCATCTAATTAGGTTATTTGGATTTGGGTAGACCAAAGACAAACTTTTCATGTTGAAATAAAATAAGTGAAATATAACACAGAACTTAACTCTGAGATTCAGACTATGGAAGACAATGAATTTTCTTAAATTTAACTATACAACATACTGTATCTCCAGCAGCCAAGCAGAGTGTTTTATTTGTATTATTTTAATGGAGTATTTGTGATGTCTTGATTATTTGTACCATTAAATTTCTTTAATAGTAAATAATAAATACATTAACATGGTTAATGTCAAGAAATGGAAAAATAACCCTCTAAACACCCTAGTCTCACCTCATTATTGTGCTTTGCAACCTAGAGTGTAGAATTCTCAATTTTAATTTTCCCCACGTCTTTTTCATTTGACTCATTCTCACCATGCTTAGTTAACAAAATAAGAACAAAAAAACTGAAAGTAGATACTATTTTATAAATAATTATTAATATTTTAATCTTAAAAAATGAAAATTAAAATTTAATTTGTCAAGAAATCTTGCCACTCAATCTCCTCTATAAAGCTCCTCATTGAGAGTCTAAACTTTGAAAAGCTAGTCTCAATCAGAGATTACAGAAACCTATAAATAGAAAAAAGAGAAATGTGCAAGGTTTGGCTCACACACAGGTTGTGTTTGAGCATGAGTCTCACCAAAACCCATGGTGATCCAGCCACTGTGAAGAGAAATTTGAAGATGAGCCTGATAGGTAAAAACAAGCCGAGTGAATCATTTGACTTGTCATTGTCATCTGAACATGGTATTCGACTTGTTTGGAAATCCGACTGAACTATATCATTGCTTGCTGCCTGCCGTAGTCGAAGCTCAGTGATTGGGAGGAGGTGAAGTTTGATTCAGGATTAACATAAGCCAATGTGGGTCCTTGGAGTCAGACTCAAAAACTTAGATTCCATCATGCCCTTAATTATCAAATGTGTTTCCTGTGAAGAAAGGAGTACTGTGTAAAATGTTTGATAATCTGACAAGGCCATAAGGCTTAATGGAATCGATGATTACACACAGATGGACGATTAACTCTCGAGGTTTAACATTAAAAAAAAAAAAGTAACTGTGCTGGATTGCTACTTAATGGAATTACATTGCCCATATGGAATAGAAATATACCCTAAATATACCCAGAATGACGGAACAGGTGGCAGAATCTGGGCAGGACTGCTTGGAATGCACAAAAGCATTCTGAACTTGTAACTGCCAGAAAGATTCCTGGAGGAAAAAAAAAAAAAGAAAGAGGAGACTCTGAAACTGTGCTAACTTTTCTGCATTTTGGAAATATGAATTGCAAAAATAATTAGAAAACTGAAACTCAAAGTACATTTTATCTAGTTGGCTATTTTTTTTTTCATACTATCTTCTGGAAACTCACACACTACGTCCACTTGCAATGTTATGAGGTATAGATCATTATTTAGCTCTAACATAAACTCAAGGAGGGCAGACACCATATCTGTTTTAATCACAAGTATATTCTCTACAAGATATAATTGGAGGAAGGCGATTAAGGCTACTAACTAAAGTAAGGGCTGGGCATTATTTTCTGGTTTTTATATTTTTAAATAATGTTTTACATCCCCACTTCCATGGATATGAACAGGAGGGCAAGATAGGAACACTAATGAGCATTTACATGTAAATAAGCAAATTATCAGATAATACAACAATCCCAATTAAGAAACTACTGATGATAGAAGGTAACTTGTGATTGTTTTTTATTCTAACACAGCAGCATTTTTATTTTAAAAATTAATAACCTTTTAAATCATAGCTACTCTGTTTTCCATGGACATAGAGGGATTTTGGTCAAAACCAGGAAAGTCTTGGTAATAATAGCTTAGTAGGGAGACAGCATTGAGCATTGATTATGCCAAGAGAAAATGCTTTATACTCATCACTTTATTTATTTCTGAATATGGCTGTTTGTGTTATTTCCCTATTTTATGGATGCAGGCTCTGACATTAAAAGACATTTCTAAAGTCATAGAGCTAGTAGTTGATAAAGTTGGGACTAGAAAAGGAGATAGGTGTATTCAGAGTTCTTTCACTCATAATCATTTTTGACACCTATTTAACACAATCTCTCCCTCATTTGTGTGACATCTCTCTAGATTTGTACATACTTGAGCACTCTTGGACTCCTTTGTATTCTTATTACCTTCCTAAAGCCTTAAGAACTCATACTCATACTCCGGTAACACCTCTCAAAAGTCATAAAGATAGATGAGAAAATGGAGCACTACTTCACAAAATATGTAATTAAAATTTAATGCAAAATGATAAAATAAGTATGAAGAAACTCCAAAACATTCTCATTCATAAAGATAAGTTTTCTTTCAAATATTAAATTCCTTTTTTAAATTTTTTTTGATGTCTCTCTTTTGTAGACGTATTAAGCATTTACTTGTTACACCTTTTCTCAGTCAACATTCTCACTGCTAAAATTCAAAACAACTGACCACACAACTTAGAGGAAGAATGATTGATTTGCTCAGTTTTTGGAGATTTGGGGTTCAGTTCATGTGAGGCCAGTGTACACAAATCTTAGGGCATGACAACAGGAAGCAGACAGAGGGAGAGCAAGGGCTCTGCTCTCACCTCATGTAGGCCAGAAGCAGAGAGTGCAAGAAAGCAAGAGGATTCAAAGACACAAGTAAAGTCTCAAAGGTCACATCCCCAGAGACCCACCTTCTCCAGCTACACCCTCCCAGCCTAGGTTACCATCACCAGTAAACTCATTATGGATTTACACAGTGATGAGAACAACCTAGTAACTCAATTATATCAATTCTGAACATTAATACATGATCTTTTCAGGGAACAGTCTATATAACACCCATTGGGTAAGTTAGTAAATATTTATCACTGTATCTACTGCACAAATCTTGCTATGGACTGAACGTTTATATATCCTGAAATCTATATTTTGACATCCTAATTACCAAATTTGGGAGTAGAGTTTGGGGGAGATAATTAGGATGGAGCCCTCTTGTATGAGATTATTGCTCTTTTGAGATGAGACATGAGAGATATGATATGATATCTCTCTCTCTCTCTCTCTCTCTCTCTCTCTCTCTCTCTCTCTCTCTCATTCATGCAAGGATATTTCACAAAGACAGACATCTGCAAACCAGGAGGAGAGTCTTCACCAAGTAACATATTTGCTGGTACTTTGGTCTTTTATTTACCAGACTCCAGAATTGTGAGAGATAAGTATGTATTATTCAATTCACCCCATCTATGGTTTATTCATTACAGTAGTACAAACTAAGAGAAGTTTGAAAAAATGTGAAAGAATTGTCTTTGGTAAGTCAATCATATTTCATTTACATAATTTCAGAAATTAATACATTCTGATCTCTGTTACAACTCTATTATAAAAATGAAAACCATTTAATTGTTTACATTGAAACTAATTTTTTTTTTTTTTTTTTTTTTTTTAGCGGTACTGGGGATTGAACTCAGGGGCATTCTACCTTCGAGTTATACCCCCAGCCCTATTTTTTATTCTTTATTTTGAAACTGGGTCTCACTAAGTTGCAGAGTGCCTCACTAGGTAGCTGAGGCTGGCCGTGAACCCAGATCTTCCAGTCTCAGCCTCCCAAATGCTGGGATTACAAGCATGCGCCAGCATGCCCAGCGAAACTAATCTTGATATAATCACATAGACCAATTGGTTGCTAAATGTATAGATATGGATTGTTTTTCTTTTTAAATATACTTTTATGGATGCATTGTAATCTCACATCATAATGAAGTTCAGAGTTATGGGGACATACATACACACAGATTCTTTGAGCTGTTTGCTCCTTAGATTTCTAATTTCTTAGGATTCTTATTTATTTTGATATATGCATGTTATCAAAATATATTTTTCAGACTTTGACCCCTCCCAGATAAATTTTATCACTGACAAGGTAAATAAGGGAATCACTTCTGGCTCTATGAGAAGACCTCCTTCCAGTTTTTGTTCTTTGCCATGTTCTTGGCTATTTCTTTCTAGAAATGCATCCTGGTTATATCATAAAAATTAGGAAATAAATACATGAAACTGTAAAAAAAAAGTGCTTGAAAAAGTGAGAAAATTGCATATACTGTTGAAAACTGGAGACTATGTGCTTTCCTTCCCCCAGAATCTTGTACAACATAGGTACTCAGTTGGCCTCTGTTATAGTTAGACATACAATGTCCTCTATGGAGCTCATTTATTAATATTCAGCATTGATACAAGTAAATAATGAGAGCTGTAATCTCAGAAGCGTATAAATCCATTGCTATGGATTTATGATGGCCTGAGCTGCTACAGTGTGGCTGGAGAAGGTGGGTCCTTGGGGATTATATACAGTTCTTTCTCCCCCTGCTTGCTCTCTTACTTCTGGCCTCCACAACGTGAGTCAAGCATTGAGCTCCCCTTTTTTCTGTTTCCCACTGCCATGCTCTTAGACTCATGGTCCCTGGCCTCACATGGACTGAACCCTGAAACCTTGGGCTAATAATTCTTCCTTACTCTAAGTTATGTGGTCAAGTCTTTTAGATTATAGGTATGAGAATGCTAATTAATATGGCCTCCCTAACTGAACAGTAAAAGTAATTCTTGCCTAACTAGATAATAAAATCTTGAGAACAAGGTACACACCTTATAGTGGAGCCATAAAGAATGTTGACTTTGATAATAAAGTGTATAAAGATACACTCAATATGAGATGAGACATGAGACATGATCTTCTTTCTCTCTCTCTTTCTCTCTCTCTCTCTCTCTCTCTCTCCCATGCAAGGATATTTCAAGAAGACAAACATCTACAAACCAGGAAGAGAGCCCTCACCAAGTAACAAATACACTGGTACTTTGGTCTTTTAATTCCCAGACTCCAGGACTTTCCTGACAGAGAATAATTGCTTCAAACTACAAGCCCTGAATGCCAACTTTGTCCTGATTGTCCTTTGCCTGAAAGCGAGCAAAGGTATACCAATGCAGAGCAGTTGTGATTAAGTTAGAAAAACCTACAGTTTTGAACATGTGCCTTTATCCCATCCTCTGCCATAATG
>PVLC010015170.1:15793-37950 GCA_004027655.1 Graphiurus murinus
GTACTGGGGATTGAACTCAGGGGCATTCTACCTCCGAGCTACACCCCCAGCCCTATTTTTTATTCTTTATTTTGAAACCGAGTCTCACTAAGTTGCGGAGTGCCTCACTAGGTAGCTGAGGCTGGCCGCGAACCCGGATCCTCTGGTCTCAGCCTCCCGAATGCTGGGATTACAAGCGTGCGCCACCACGCCCGGCTTGCCATAATGTTTTCAGGCCTTCTTCCCTCCTCATCGTTTCCTGTCTTCCCTACACTTCAACTGCATTACTCGATTATATATTATTAATTTCTCCATGTTATGGTTCTTAATTTTCCAAGGCAGGTCCTGAAATTGCATATTTATATATATGTTTATATCTTTATGTATTTATATCCATATATATGTCCCATTGTACACTCACCACTGTTTTACACATACAGACACAGAACAGAAAAAAGAGAAAAGGGAGTATCTCAATAAGTCATGATTAGCATCATCACAAAGACTGTGAATGTCAAATCCATGGAAGTTGACAAAACAAAATATTTCTTATTTTAGTTTTTTTGAAGTTCAGCACTCTGTGTCTAACGACTAATATTATCTCCCAGTTAGAAATCTGCAAGATGCTTTCATTTCATATATGTTTAGTCCTTTTTCCATAGATGATGCTGGAATAGTTTTAGGTTTCATGAAAGTCAGAGTCTACGAAACCTTTTTTTGAACTCACACTTCTCTTCAACCAATAATACCTATAACATTTCAACCTGCTGCACTTCAAAATCCGGGATTTTCCTCTTCATCTGGCTCTAGTAGAACTGGTGTTTCATAATAATATTCCTAGCTCATATGTGTGATACCATTCATTTTCATCTAAATGATTTGTTCTTCCATTGATGTTATGTGTATATGTGAAATTATCAATCTCAATCTCAGTACCATGTGTGGGGAATGTGAGGGAGTAAAGAGGGAGCCAGTGGAAAGTTCAACAAATGTGTGCTTGTATGTCCCTGTCACTCTGAACTACATTATGATGTCAGACTACAATATACCAATAAAAGTATATTAAACAAAAACAAAAACATGGAGGACATCCAAAGTGCACTGATACAGAAAAGCATGGCACAGTTAAAGCTCTATGAGTCTTATTGATGCTCTAGGACCCACTCATGGGCACAGTAAAGATTTTATATATTAAAAATATTCATTATTACTTATTATCATTGTCAGGACCCCTTATTACTTCCACAACTTCTGGGAGACAGTTGGCTAAAACTCAGCACAAAGTTCTTGTACAAATTTTCCCTTGTTCCCCTATGGACCATATATATTCTGTTGGGATTCTAAACTGCATATGCATATAAAGAGTAAGCTATTATAGGAAAGATCATATACAAAGTGTTATACCAATATAATGTCACCTGTTGGTTAAAATGCATCTGTAAAGAAGGTAGAATAGGATGATTATTCTAAGACCTATCATGTGTTCAAGAGGAAGAAGGAAGTTAAGCATCTTCAAAACTCTTACTCAAGTTATATATGCTACTTGAGATTTGTTCATTTCATTTATTAATTGAAAGTTAATTCTGAGTTTATTTTGTCCTTATTTTTGGCTTCTTTGTTTGTTAAGCCATTTACTTGGAAGGTTTCTTTTCAAATTATTTTTATTTTGCCAGTTATTGGTTATGAACTGCAGTCCTCAGCTTGTGACTGCACTAACAGATGTCTCCTACTTGGATTGAGATCACAAGATTTCTTTTGAATAAATGCAACAAGATACCAATATAACAGAGCAAAAGGGATGTGTCTTCTAGGCAGTTGAAAAAATCAATATAGAATGTGAACTATAGTAGAGATAGGATATTAGGGTGCCCAAGAACTTTTGTTTACTTTAAACATTAGTTTAGGCACAAGAAAACAGACATGAGAAGTGAACAATTTCAACCATATTGTTTTCTCTTGAGATTTGTTTCACTCATGTTAGCAAACATTAATAGGTAATGTGCTGTTTCTTAACAACTTCCAAAAATATTACTATAAAAGTAGTTATTAGGAAAATTGAAACTTACTTCAGATATTATGTTTTGCACATTTTCATACGGCTCACCTTCTGATGTGAAACAATATTTCTGTCTAAATATTCTTCAATATTTACTTATTTGATTTAAAAATTATTGAGTACCTTCTTCCTATAAAATATGCTGAAAAAGCATCCGCCTGTGTCTTGAAAATTCTATACAAAGCAATGCTATACATAGATATAGGTAGAGAGATTGACTTATAAAGATAAATGTAGAAATGAAGGATTGGGGGTGTAACTCAGTGGTAGAGCATGTAACTAGCATGCATGAGGCCTTGGATTCAATCCCCAGCACCGCACCACCAAAAAAAAAAAAAAAAAAAAACCAGAAATGAAAATATAAAAATAAACATGATTAGGTGATAAAACGTGATATTTAAAAATACCAAGTTTATTTTAAAATGCTTTTTATTTTAATATATCTATCTTGTTATTTAACAACTATTTATTTATAAGTATAAAATAAAGTTGGCATAATTCATAAATATGGAAACTTCAAAATAGAAATTATTTCTAGATTCTGTTCAATAGTTACAAATATTTATTAGGTTGAATGACAATGTCCTATGCAACATCTTCATTTTCAGAAACTCAAGAAAGTTCTTTTTTGGTTTTTGCTACTGTACTGAGAGTTGAATACACTCTTCTACTCTGTGCTCTACCACTGTGCTACATCCCCAACCCTTTTTGTTTCATTTTGAGACAGAGTCTCACTACATCACAAGGCTGGGTGAAGTTTCCTATCTGCCTCCCAAGGATCTGAGATTACAGGTGTGCACCACCAGGCCCAGCTCACGTGGGGGCGCATGCAGGCACACACACACACACACACACACACACACACACACACAAACACACACACACACACACACATACATACATACATACACACAAAAAAATCTACTAACCAACTTTAATTTCAGGTAATTTTTATTATCCCTTTCCTCAAATATGGCTTTTTAAATTTACTTTTTATTTCTCTAAATAGCTATGTTTTATTTTGGGCAATCTGAAAACTGATACAAATGCATTACTATCAAATAAAAAGATTTAATGGTGCAGATTTCTTCATAAAATTCCCCAACCTTGTTATTTACATTGTTCCAGCAGGAGTTTCTGAAAAAACAAAAGTTAAAAAGACCAATCTCAGCCGGGCGTGGTGGCGCACGCTTGTAATCCCAGCATTCGGGAGGCTGAGACCGGAGGATCCGGGTTCGAGACCAGCCTCAGCTACCTAGTGAGGCACTCGGCAACTTAGTGAGACTCGGTTTCAAAATAAAGAATAAAAAAAAAAATAGGGCTGGGGGTGTAGCTCGGAGGTAGAATGCCCCTGAGTTCAATCCCCAGTACCGCAAAAAAAAAAAAAAAAAAAAAAAAAAAAAGACCAATCTCAGAATATACTGCAAAGGGAAGGAAAAGAGAGTCTGATCTTCTTTGAGCATTTGCAGTAAAATCCCTGTGCTAAACCTTCCTAGAGGTTGTTATTCCCAGCCCATCAGGAATCATACTATTACCACCTTAACTGAAAATTCTCAACTTTCTTATTACTTAATGAAGCTCTTTCAGTCACTTAGAATAAGTTATCTGAAAAGCTAATAATAGATTCATTCTGAACCCACCAATTTCATGTCCTGTCATAATTCCATCATTGGAAATGCAAATTGTAAACTGCAAAGAAAATATGTGATCCATTTTTAGTATGTGTCAAAGTGTTCGGCAAGATGCTAGAAAACTAGAAATAAGACATTGATTTATAAATTACACACACTATTTTCTTGAGTCACTACTAGATTCAGTGTGCTATAAAACACACACACACACATACACACACACACACACAAAGGTGAATATGACAGGTCTAACTCTCCAAGGTGGAGAAGACTTTAAAATGGAAATATGGGATGTTTTTGAAGAATGTGTTCAAAATACTGTAGACATAAAATGGTAGAGGATTTTGTTCAAGGTAGGCAGACATAAGG
Organism: Graphiurus murinus; assembly: GCA_004027655.1. Taxonomy (NCBI): domain Eukaryota; kingdom Metazoa; phylum Chordata; class Mammalia; order Rodentia; family Gliridae; genus Graphiurus; species Graphiurus murinus. The sequence continues at coordinate 19,829 of PVLC010015170.1, forward strand.
GCTGATAAGGCACCATAGGCTGGCAATTAAAGAAAATTTCAAGACATGGACTACATTTCAATTTGATCTTCAGAGAAAGGTAATGGAGAGAATATTTCAGGCAGCAGAAATCAAATGAGCAATAAAATCAGGAAAGAGCAAGTGCCTAATAAATATTTACTGATTTAAATGGTCCTAGTGACAGTCAAATCTAGTCTTCTTTTTTGGCAATGGGTTGAATTTCTACATTTTAGATTGCATTTTTTGAGTGTTGAATATATTTTATCACCTTTTTATAAGTGATTTCCACAGATAGAGTGATGGTCCCATAGCCATCCATCTGCTAATCAAGAATCATTTAGAAACTGAGTGTAAAGAAAGTGAAAGATAAAAAAAAAAAAGACCATGAAGGTGTTGCATCTTGAAGTATATTAAAATATAAAAAAAAATAAGAGCACACTCCAAATGACTCATTTGTTTTTGTTTTTGTTTTTCAGTATTTACCACTTAGTGACAATAACGGCAGTCTACTAATTTCACAGTGTCTTCCTGGTGTAGCATAGGGTTCCTGTAAGAATACAGTTCTATCTCCTTCAACATTGCCATTAAAGTGACTTGTTGCCAGCTAATAAGGACCTGGTTTCTTCCCTCTTGACTTTGTGTTTTTCCTCCTGTTCAGTCTATCTGGACAGGCTAGATGTGCATGGGCACATACCAGTTTGTGAGATTCTGGATCAGAACTCAGTGACTTTGCAACAGTGATAAGCCTAACTTCTGGTAACTGCGAATTTGTGTTCCAAAATGCCACAAACCACACGGTAAGATGCCACAAAAAGGAGCAGTAACTAGGTCAAGTTTTTTGGCAGTCTTCATGGATCAGTAGCTCCAATGCTTGCTTGCCAGTGATCAAACAGCTGAGAAATATTTTTTCCTTATCTCCTTTAGCAGAAAAAAAGGACTCATATTAACTGATAAGAAGTAGAGAGGAAAAAGGGAAGCTCTTTGGAGAATAGAAGTTTAATTGCCGACTATCTAGAGTCCAGTTATGTATGTCCAGTAAACATAGAATTTGATAAGAATACACACCATGGATATAGTTAGAATGCATGTTGGGTGAAAGGTTTCTATTGGGAGGAGTAAATGTGATCTTTTCTTGCTTCTCTACAATCCTGTGCATGGCTGCTGACTGTCAACAAAGTCTACAGAATAATGTTATTTCACTAGAACTTTTCATTGGATTGTCATTAAGTAATTGGTAAGACATTACATTTTGGAGAAGTGAAGAAATGTTCTAGGCTTGGTAGCATAGCTTGGAGTTTCAGGAGAAGACAAACTTTTCCTGGGCAGGAGTTTATCCCTCTTGGGAGTATGATTAGAAGCTCAGTTTAATATACATCAAATGTAAGTGTTGTTCAGTTCTTCCCTCTACAAAAATGTGTCCAGCTTTATAGATTCAAAGGTACTCTTTCCAATAGTTCAATAATTAGACAATAAATACGCAAGAAGGCAAAATGCTAAAACAGAACTGGAGAGCAAACATTTGGCAGAATGCCTGGAGAAAGTTAAAAAATAAGCATTGAAAAACACCATGATTATTACCTTTCTGGGTGTTTAGAAAAGAAATTATCTTAAAATGCAATACCTCTTTTTCTTTTCGTTCTAGTAAATTCACTCAACATGATTTAACTCTGGAAAGAAGCCCAGAAGGTTTGAAATTCTGTAAGGAAAAAAAAGTATATTTTTAGAATTATGGTAACAGCTGCTAAGAAATGTATTTATATTTTGTAGTTAGTCTGAGCTGACTAGCATAAATGTGTGGTAGAGAAAGATAACAGAGATAAGGCAAGTGGAGGGAATTATAGCAAAATGAACACTGTCGTTGGTTGTTGAAGGAAAAAATGGAATACTAAAGATGGCATTTTATCAAAATAAAAGCATAAACTGTACATCTTAGAGCTAAAGTTAGATATATACCCTCTCTACCCTCTTCTTCTACCTCCTATTTCTTATCTGTTTTTAAATATTTCTCAATGGAATCTTGAGAACATTAACATAATAATATAAATATGATTAACAATCACCTTCTAATGTCCCCCAAATATGGCACCCCCTGTCAAATAAATAATCTATCAAGTTTTCATGTTAAAATAATTTAAAGATGTTTAAATAAAGTTCCCGTTGACCTAGTAATTGAATTATTTTGCAAATGACTAAATGAGTCCATTATTGTTTTTATGTGCAAATTTTGTTTAAGTTCATTATTAAAGTATAGGGTAAGAACAAGTAGAAACAAATATTTATTGCAATCTTTTTACATACTGAAATGATTATAATATCCTGGATTTTATTTTGCCCATGATTGGGTTTGTTGAAAAATAAAGATGGGAAGTGATTATCAATTATAGAACATAGTATTCATTTGTGATATATTTCTTCATCATGAGCTTATTTTACCCTTGAAATTAGTGGTAAGTGTCCTTTCTTCAAACAAAAGCATCCATCAGCTTTCCCTTTCAATCTATCCCTCACTGGGAAACAGCTTGGGATTGCTATCAAAATAATATACTATGCATACAGTTTGTAACCTAAGGACTGCTATAGAATTTTTATTTGTTGCTTGTTTGGTGTTTAATGTACTACATTAGTTATATTAGTTACACATCATTGTTATGGTTAGTATCAACAACTAAATGAATATTTGGAAAAGCCAATGGTTTACAAAGTTTAATGCTCTTAAAAGTTATTTCTTGGTCTAGAATAATGCATTTCTCTTTGCCCCTAATTTTATTTCCTTAGATTTTCTTGGAAATGATCTCAGATTTTGTCAATAGTCTATTCACACATAGTAAAGCCAGAACACCATATTTTTCTATTTTTTTTTCCTAGAAAATGGACTCATCTCCACCATCAGCCATCATTTCCTCTACTCCTTTCCCCAAAAGCTCAAATCCATGTACTTCTTCTCACTTCCTTTCTCTCTCACTATGTCCTTCTTTTTAGCTAATTGTTTCTCTTTCATTAAATTCCTTCATTTTGAGGTACTCTAGGGATTTAGGAGGGCATTCTACAGAGAACTCAAAAAGATGTTTGCAAGCTGTTTAATGCACAGCCCACCTCCAGACTCACAACATAATCTAGCCTACATTTTACAATGTAATTTTAAAATTACATTTCCTCCCCTATTGGTAAGCAGAAAAAATTACATTTGACTATAAAATATCTCCAGGTAACACCTTGGAAAGAACGTGATTCATCTGGTACAATGGGAAAAGATGATTACAGGAAATCTTACCACTCCTTTATTGCTGGGACTATGTTTTACTACTCCATGTATCAGTAGCATCTATTTCAAGGGCTAACACAACAGGAGCTAGACAAATACTTATTGAGCCAATTATTTAATTTTTACTTCCATTTTGAAGTACAAATTGAACATCTCATAAATCTAATTTTCCTAGTCAATATTGTTAACTGAATTCCAAAACATTTCCTCCTCCAATTAGTCACATTCCAGTAAAAAGACCACAAATTTTAGGATAAAAGATAGTCACCTGATAGTTAATGATAGATCTTTAGTTAGTAATCAAAATATGACCCATATTTATTGAATATTTTTATATGTCAAAGATTGTTCTAAAAGTTTTGCAATTTTGTTCTCATTTTATTATCCAAATAAAATAAGTCAGATACTATTATTATCTCCATTTTACAGAAGAGGAAATTCAGCACAAAGGAAAAGGTACTTGCTTAAGATCACACAGAGTTAGCAAGAGGTAGAATTTGAATCAATGAAATCTAAACTGAGTAACAAACTTAAAACTAGCATTGTGGGTTTACATGACAAATTTGATTTTTGCATTAGATAGCAACATGTATTTATAACCCCACAAAAGCCATAACTTTTGTTTATATTTCTTATACTGTTTTGACTGCCACAATTTTCATAAGCAAAAAAACGAACAGCCAAATAGTTTGGGAATCTCCGGAATATCTAAAAATAGCCTCTCTGCATGCACAAAGTATCTATTTTCAGAGATGTATTTTTTGAATGGTATACAGATAAGACAGGAAAAGAATATCCATCTTGGTTAAAAGCTTGAAAACTGAAAGGTTGAGAGCTCAGACTAATTTGAAGAGTAGATTGAAAAGGTGGCCACAACTCTTTTCCTTAAATCTGAATCTTCTGCACAATAACTTTGGCATTCCTTCCTTCAAGAGGATTCTTTTTCTCCATCTCTTAAATCAAACTTTATAAGTTGTTTGGTCACTAGTCTGTGATGGGAGTGATGGGCCACTTCTGACCCTGGTCTTCAAGAGGCTTTCCATGACTCCACTCTGGCTCTTCAAGCCCTGTGTTGAACAATCCCTGGCTAGCCTAGTATATGTTAACAGAGATGTGGCCCGGTGGCCCCATCGCACTATCCAGTAAGCAGCTAACTCCCAGAAGCAGAGCCATCCAGCTGGCCTGTCAACTGATCATAAATGTATGAGCAAGTTGAATCAAGATGACATAGCCTAGCCCAAATAAACATAAAAGCCCATCTGATCCATAGACCTGTGAAAAATAATAGGTTGTCCTTGCTTTAAAGATCTAAGTTTTAGAGTGGTTTATCATGCAGTATAGATAATGATACAGCTCATATTACAACTACTTAGATGTTAGTAGTGCTACTTTAATGTGACAATATGCTTGCTACTTTCCTGGAGTGCCATAACTTAATCTCACTCAATTTTAACTGTTAAGACTTTCCTTAAAAGCGTCAAAATAAAAACAAAGTTTGCTTTTATGACAAATTTCAACTTGCAGTCTATGGCAGTAACATTGCCCATGATGATCTGTCATGCAATTTTATTTTTAAAGCTCAAAATTAATTACAAACCGGAAACAAATCATGGTGTTAAGACATACATTAAAAACAAATTACAATCTCAAAATGGATAATTTACAGCTAGGAAAATTAATTGATTAAATCCAAAGCACATAAAAATAATTGGAAAAACTGAAGAGTGAACAAACCAATCACAGTATTATATTATCCAGCTAAATAGAAAATAACATAAGGAGTAAAAACCACAGCCAAAAATATTAATAGTCATAATTAAAACATAAAACCCTGGGTGGAGAAAGGTTGAAATTCAAATTTGGAGAGTATCTCTCTGTTACAGTAATGGACATATGACCCAAGAAATCAAATCCTGTTCTTTCAACAGAATCAAAATAGAAACTGTAACATGGGTATCAAAATCAGACAGACTTAGCCGGGCGTGGTGGCGCACGCTTGTAATCCCAGCATTTGGGAGGCTGAGACCAGAGGATCCGGGTTCGCGGCCAGCCTCAGCTACCTAGTGAGGCACTCCGCAACTTAGTGAGACTCGGTTTCAAAAAAGAGAATAAAAAATAGGGCTGGGGGTGTAGCTCGGAGGTAGAATGCCCCTGAGTTCAATCCCCAGTACCGCAAAAAAAAAAAAAATCAGACAGACTTTTAAAAAATAAAAGATATGAAAAGGTAGTATACCATGTGATCCATCAGTCGTGTGACTATTCTTCAAGCCTGGCTTTTGTGAAATCCATATGTATTAAATTTATTTAAGAGATTATCTATGATATAAAAATAATATGAAAAATAAAGAATACAGCATTTGTATACCACATATAATTTTGTTCCAAGTCTTATGTTTTTAATACCTATTTTAAGAATGGGGAAAATTTGCATTTAGTATGGAAATTAAACATGTGTGAAAGTCAAAGGATATGTTTCAACAATTGTGTACATGTTAGTTTTGAAGTGGCCACATTTCCATTATATTGTTGCATATAAAATTTGTTATAAATATCCTCACAGAGAAGTTAACACCAATAAAACATTTTTATCATTATAATGTATGAAGCAACCCTCAATTTTGTTTAAATTCAATGTTATAAAATTAGACTATATAAATATATATAAAATTAGACTATATATATATTTTTTTCTTTTTTTGTGTGTGTGGTACTGGGGATTGAACTCAGGGGCATTCTACCTCCAAGCTACATCCCCAGCCCTATTTTTTATTCTTTATTTTTGAAACAGGGTCTCACTAAGTTGACAAGTGCCTCATTAAGTAGCTGAGGCTAGCCCCAAACCTGGATCTCTGGTTTCAGCCTCCCAAATGCTGGGATTACAAGCATGCGCCACCACACCTGGCTTAAAGTAGACTATATTTTGATTAAAATTAGCACTAAACGTTTTCATAGGTTCAACTTATTACCAAAGAATTAAATATTTCATCCTTATATCCCTCTTTGTCGATACTGAAGAGCTTTTCAGAGGAGTTATGTCAGTAAGTCATCCATGTCTTCATTTGAATTCTTCTCAAAGAAGACCACAAGACCAGGATTTATATTCAAGTGGCTTATTTGGGATTGATCCAGGAAGCAAAATTGAGGAAAATATCAGTGAAAAGTGGAAAAAAATCAATATACATATACAAAATCATTTTTTGCCAACCGTTGGTAGCTGGGACCCAGTCCCTCTTCTCAGACATTCTTAGGAATCTTGTAAAATATAGACTCAAAAAACTACAAAAGAGTAATACATTCCTACATATTCCCTTTTCCCTCAGTGTCTGTAGAAAAACTTGAACTCAAAGTAAAATGTTACTCAAAGTCAACAGCTATAAGATAAAGGAAAAGAACAAGTGACCTAGACCATAGGATTAAAACACAGAACTACACATGCTAATAAACTATTTATGTATTCATTTATTAATTTACTTATTCATAAACATTTTCTAAGGCTGATTATACTTGAGGACTTTCTTGAAAGTCTTTGGCAATAAACTTATTCTAGCATGGTAAACCCATAAACAAATATTTTACACTTTACTCAAATAAATACTAATGTGATTGCTGAATTTATCCTGTCATTTGGATATCGTTAGTAAATATCTGAGAGACATTCAGAAATAAAGGCAACATCAGATAGATGAGCAGAGGCTCCAAGGGAGTGGCTGAGGAGGATTAGGGAAGAGAGTGGGGGGATGAAGTTATAGAGGATGCAATAGTTGAAACAATGCTATGATTGTATACAAAATTACCAATCCCAATATCAAAGACATGCAGGGGGAGGAGGAGAGGGGAACCGGCAGGGAGGGCTTCAAGAGTTGTATGCATGTATTTTACTGACATCTGTATCCCAATATGATGTAAAATTACAATAAAATTTAAAAAGGAATTCTGCTATGAATGCGATTCAAGGGAGAAAGAATAGCCTTTTCAAGAGGTAGTATTCAAGAGGTAGTATTGATACAATTGGATATCCATATGTAAAAATAAAATTTAAAAAAGCCTTCAAGTTGTACCTTTCATTACACACACACACACACACACACACACACACACACACACACACACAAAGAAAAAAACTCAAAATGGATCATAGATCTAAGTCTAAAACTAAAAATGATAAAAGTTTGAGAAGAAAATTTGGGGAAAAAGTCTTTGTGGCTCTGAGTTAGGCAAAGTTCTTTTTTATGCGATGCAAAAAATGATCTATAAAAATAAAATGGATATATTTGTCGTCATCAAAACTAGAAACACCTGATTGTCAGAAGACAACTTCAAAAAAATGAAAAGACAAGCTATAAACTGACAGAAAATATTTGCAAAGCATATATCTGATAAAGGAAAAGTATCCAAAGTAGGTAAAGAACTCTTAAGTTCAACAGCGAGAAAATTAAAAAAAAAAAAAAATTAAACTATGGAACCAGCCAAGATGTACATCAACAGATGAATGGATTACAAAACTGTGGGATATGTACACCGTGGACTCTTAGTCAGCCATAAAGAACAAAATGATGTCATTTGCAGGGAAATGGATGGAAATGGAAAACATTATGTTAAGTGAAATTAGTAAAAAATTGGATGTTCTCTCTAATATGCAGAAGCTAGGGAGAAAGTAGGACATAATAGAGACTCTAGATGAAGAAGGAGAAACATTAGATGAGCAAAGAAGATGACTTAACTGAAGGTGATGGGGGGTGGGAACACCCTAATGCACATGATGTACTTTCACAAACATATCAAAGTCAATCACTAAACTGAATGAGAAGGGGGAGGGAGAGGGAGTGGGGAAGGAATTGGGGAATTGGGGAGTGTTAAATGAGAAATGTGTGCATGTATGCCTCTACCAGTTTGTACCTCACAAAGATGTATGATTACAATGCACCAATGAAATAAATAAATAAATAAATAAATAAATAAATAAATAAATAAAATGCTATTTGTTGAAAAAAAAACAGACAAAAGATTTTAAATGTCACTTTATGAAGAAAACCAAACCAAGAAAATCTGGATGTGGCTGAATCTGTCTGCAGGGCAGGGAGAGACCATGTCTGGAGAAGGGAATACCAAACCACACTGTTAAAAGAAACACCCCAGGTAGACAATAGTAATGCAGTAAAACTGAGAGAATAGATGAATGGCCCCAGGGAAAAATAACCTTTGGAGCAGAGACCTTCTCCTGCCACATAACGTTCTGTACCGTATTCAGCTTCTGCACCCCACCTCACATGGTGGCCATCAAAATGCAAATATGGACATTTCAAGAGCATGGTTATTTTTCCCCAACATACAAAGGAATACGCTGGCAATATAAAGATTTCAAAAGGTACAGATACTGATTTCTTTGTTTTAGAATTTAAAATAGGATTTGGTGAGTAAGTGTGTAAATGTTCAGGGAACTTTATCTGGGAGATGATTCTAGGAGGTGATCACTCCGTTGTCAATTCAAATGTATCATCTCCTCCTTCCCCAAATCAGTAAGTTAAACCTATATAAATGATTTACTGAAACATTGTGGTCAGTGCTTGCCTCTGGAGAGAATGTACATTTAACACAGAACTGTAAAACTTTAAAACCAATCTATGCTTCTTCCTGACATAGCCTCAGCACCTGTTTGTCTTTCTGCTAAATCTCTTTCTTCAATTTAATCCTCCTTCAGTCTCTTTCAGACAGCGTGCTACACCATATTTTGCTGTTAAATCATGAAAGATGATAGAATCACTACCCTTTTTCAGGAGTCATTGTCAAATTATACCCTCCAATAGGTAATATACTGCTTTAGTCAGTAATTTCAACTATTTGTATGCATTTCAGGTTTGCCAATTACCCTTCCAAGCTGTAAATTGCCTATTTTGAGAGCATAATTTGATTTTTAATGTTTGTCTTAACAGCCTGATTTGTTTTGTCTTTTGATTTGTTTCACATTTTAGTAATTAATTTTAAGCTGACAATGTCTCTCCTAAAAGGAAGGTGGGAACAACAAACCTTTTAGAGCTATAGCAGTTTGGTACTGATATAAATTTCTGTCTAGTGCCATAGACCTTAAGTAAAACATGTCAAGCTTCCTTTTCTCTTCTTTGGAAAGGAATCACCACTTCTTTTTATAGGAGATACGGCATGCTAGCTTGAATTTCAAATACACATTGCATAACACACACACCCCATTTAAATACACATGAATAAGCAAAATTGGTCCTAAGAAATATATTCAAAACAGAAGTTTTATGTTTCAAAGCATCAGTTTGAAAATAAAGAGTAGCATATGTTTTAGGGTTATGTAAATGCACTTGTCCTCAGAAGTCCTCTGGTATTTTTTCTGCATCTTTACCCTGCTGACACTGTATGGAGAAAACACATCTATCACTCTCTGACATATCCTGCAAAAACTTCCATTATGGTTACTTGGGAAACACAAACACTTTTGACTTATATCTTTGGCTTTTAATGTTCTCAGGGACATTTAGAGTTAGTTTTGTGAGATCCAACAAGTCTTTTCCTCGTGTACAATTTTGAGAAAGAGCATAGCAATGCAGAAAGGTGATTAAAAAAAAACTATAAAGGACAAAAAACAAATACTAGTTGACAGAAAATGCTGTAATAATTGGAGACTAAAATTTTTCATGTTTTGTGAAATATGTGAATGGAAGTTCCCCAAATCATTTAATATTATCTTAATGAAACGAAGTTGCTAAGCTTTAAAAAAGTTTGAATTCTGCCCTGTGTTTTAAAGCACAGAGTATCCAATGTCTCATAACTGGCAGGTAAAAGAGGCTTTGAATTGAACTTTTTTAAAGAACAAAATTTCAATAAAACATGAATAACACAAGCAGGTAAGATATAGAATTTTATCTAGTTTGCAATATAGAAAAATAATTATTTTAGTCTGCTTTTCAATCACTGTGACCAAATACCTGATGGGAACAACACAGAAAAGGAAAATTTTATTTGGCTCACAGTTTCAGAGATAAAGTCAAAATGCAGCTGTCTCCAAGGCAGATATCTCCAAAGCATAGTGGAATAAAGCCAAGCTCAACTAAGTGGTGACCAGAAGCAGAGAGAGAGCAACAGGAAGCCACCAGCAAAAGATATAATCTCCAAATCTATAATCTCTTGACCTACCTCCTCCACCCATGTCTTACCTACCCAAGTAAATTCATACAAATTATTAATAATCCTTCTGTGGATTTATCCACTGATGAAAGTAGAGCCCTGATTCAATTATTTCACCTCTGACTATTGCTGCATTGGAGACATGCTTTCAACACATGAGCCCTTTGGGGGACATTCCAAATCCAATCCTTAACAATAACACACATCATAAAGAGATAATGATGTCTGAATGTATTGAATATTCCCAAAGGAGGAACACTTTTCATATTTCAAGTATTATTTTTATTAAAGCATTAGAAAATGCAGATAGAAGAACAATTAAATGGTTAATTCAGTCTAAAACATATGTTTTCCTAGAATTGATATTTGGATATCTAACACTTTTCTTCCATTTTTCAAATTCAAAAATTAAAAGTAAAGATGCTTTTATTGGTGTATTGCAGACTCACATCATAATGTAGCTTGTAGTGATAGTGACATACATGAACACAGCACTTGGTGAGTTTTCTCCTGGCTCCTTCTCCACTCACCCCTTCCCACACAAACTATTGAGATTGCCATTCGTATTCTCATATACATACATAACATCAGTGGAAGTGCTTCCTTCATTAATTCCCTCTCTCCATCCTCCCTCCCCAAAACCACCTCCTTTGCTCCACTGGAGTTTCTCCTCCATTGGTTAAAGTCCTCTTATATCGCAATTATTCCCCAGATTCCACATATAAGAGAAAACATATGACCCTTCACTTTTTGTGGCTGGTTAATCTCACTTAATATAACGTTCTCCATGTCCAAAGTATTAAAAAAAAAAAGAAATGTGACGAGGACTTTACAGGGCAATCAGGATGAATGCTCCCTTTCTCTCAAAACCATAGCTGTTAATAATGTGCCCATGGTGACTTAGGGAGCAGTGTTTTGTTACCATGATATAATGACGTGCTGCCACTCTTTTTACATGAATCATTTCAATTTGAAAGAAAAAGAAATTTAATATCTTGAGTGTAGACAGGATGAGCTCTTTGAAAGACAAAAATTATTAGATTTTTTGACTCAAAATGAAAAAAACATTTTTTCATTTTAACTTTTAAACAAGTAAATATCAGTCGCCATAACCCACTAAAGTAAAAAAGCTTCTAGAGTCCTTCTTACTGTTCTTATTAAAGTGGAAATGTCCTGGAGGCCCAAAAGTGAGATGGCCACAGTGGGCCACACCCAACTGTGACCTCACAAGAAGCCATTGTCATGGAGTGTCAAGCACTGGCTACATAAGGCCCTCACCAGCTGTTTTTTTTTGTTTTTTGTTTTTTTTTACCATAAGTACAGGGAGTTTTGGGTGGTGACCTCTGCTCACACATAGTTAGCTCATTTGGCAGTTTGTTGATTTTGGATCTGATTCATTGGTTTGGGCTTTTGGCTTTGTTGTTTTGTGTGTTTGTTCATTGGAGTTTGTTATTTTGTTGTATTTTTGTTTGTTGTTGCTTTGTTTTGTAGCTAGCATCATTAGTTGCTGTTCTGGCTTTTGATGGACAGTGCTAGGAATGAGAGTAGTGAGGCCAGGCCAGGCCTCGTGGCCAGCTCTCCCTGTCACGATGTCCTCAAGGGCCATTATAAGATCCTGTGGGACATTGGGCAGGGCACAAGAAACAAATTAAGATCATCTATCTGTTTAAGTCTTACAGTTGCCCGGATTTTAAAGAAACACAGTTTTTCTCCAGATGTTTACATTTTAGCTAGGACTGAGTAAAATAAACTTTTAAGCAACCTTGAATAGCAAAATCATCTTAGTAAAAGCAGGACAACAAAAGGGGAAAAATAGAGTTTTTGAAAATGTTTATAATAGGTGGTGTGCCATGGATATTACAGACCAAAAATTAAGAGTATGTAGAATTTTGTTTATAATATCTTTAGGAGACAGTCCCTGACTCCCCATTATTTGTTTTTTTAATCATGGTCTTAAAAGATTTATGTGTCTTTTTTTGTATAATACTTTGTTCTGTAGTATTATATGGAATACCTGTTTTATGATGTATTTGCCATTGTTATAAAAATAGAGAAAATGCCTTAGAAGTATAGCAGGGACCATTATCAGTATTTATTATCTATTTCATTCCAATAAGCAAGTAGAATTGTAAAAAAAATCTTTTAACTTGATAATTATTGGAGGAAAAGAATATTTAAACTTATATTTGGTAATTGATGTTTTAGTATTTTAACATAAATAATTTAGGTTTTTAAGATACATATTTATAAAAGTTTTCCCCGCTTATATTTGCCTAATTTACCCATTTTTATTAATTATCTTAGATTATGCATAAACAAATAAAACAAATTAACAAATAAAATTAAGAATAATGAGTATTAAACATTAAAATTTAAACATTAAATAGAAACAGATAATATAATTTTAATTGGCTAACCTGAAAAAAAATCTGTTAATTTGTAATGACATATTTTACTTTTATTTTACCAACAAACTTAACTTATTTTTAAGAAATTAAAATATGTGAACTAAAAGGCATTTGAATTTAGAAGTCTCTTTAGGGGAGAAGAGGGTAGAGAGCAAAGCTAGTGGAGGTGACAAGGGAAACCTTTCCTCTCTGGGCAAACCAGATCCTGATTCTGGGGACCAGGAAGAGGAGGAGGGAGAGAAGGAGAAGGAAGAGGAGGCAAGTCACCCTCAGATAGAGCAGAAGTATCTGGCCCCTGAGAAAAAGGAATATGGAGAGGATACAGAGCAGTTCTGATTAGCTCCCTCTAATAACATGGAGTATCTTTTCCCCTTGCTTATGGTGATACTTTGAAGGGGTTTTGTTTTGTTTTTAATCAGTTCCCATACTTCTAAAGCTAAGACTCCTCTATCTGGGAACTGTAGGTAATACTAGATTGCTATCTGTATGACCTCTCACTGAAAGTTTCACTCCTTGGTGACTATCCAAGCAGGTGCTCCTGTTGGAGTTAAATAAATGGGACCGATTGGTTTCCCTGTCTCTCTGAATGAGTGGCTAGCAAGCTGAATCCCTGGAGCATTCCTCCTCACACAAGGCAGCATTTCCTGGGCTCTGTACCAGCAGTACATGGGACAACACAATGAAAAAATGCTCTTGAGACTTTATGTTTGGTCTTGAAGAGGTAAAAGGGAAGAAGACAAGAGAGCCAACTCCCAGAATGGAACTCAGCACTTCCTTTTGTTCTTTGTTTACAAGATTAGAATTAGGTCATTAAGTTCTTGTTTGTCTCTAGCTATAGACCTAGTGCATTGTGTTAGGAATGTTTCAGAAGGTAAGTTTTTGTCTGGCAATTTTGCAAATGCATCAAAGATCACTGTCTTGAGTTTTCTCCTTAGGGCTGCCTTGGTCCTTCAGCGAAGCAAGCCAAAACAATTACAGAACAGAGTGAAATAACTTAGATAGGAGGGGTGCACTGAGGTCACTGTCTTAAGTTCCCTCAAGAAAGGCAGCCTCCTGCCAAAGCAAGCAAAAAGTTCACAAATCCTTTAACCAATACTTTTTAGATTTAGAAGTGTCCCACAGACTACCTCTATCTGGTGATGGAGCATGTGTGCAGGGAGCATTGACTCAGTGATGTACTAGACATGGAGGAGGATGCCTGGAGGCTGTGCACAGTATAAATGTCAATCAGGTGGTGGACACCACTGACCATGTCTATGTGGTGATGGAGCTCATGTGCAGAGGGCACTGATTTCTTGACCTATTCATCAAGGAGGCCCCGTGGCTATTCATGAAGATCTTGTGCATGGTCCGAGTGTTGTCCAGTTGTTTGAGATTATAGATGCTGATGACTATGACTACCTGGTGATGGAGCTCGTGTGCAGAGGGCATTGGCTCCCTAATGTACTCCACGAGGTGGCCTTGAGACTGTTCAAGCAGGTTCTATGTGTGGTCTGAATTTCATCCAGCTGTTTCAGATTCTGGATACCACTGACTATGTCTACATGGTGATAGAGCACATGCGCAGAGGCATCGGATCCCTGACCCACTAGATGAGGAGGCCTGGTGGCTGTTGAAGAAGATCCTGCACATGGTCTGAATGTTGTCCAGCTGCTTTAGATTATAGACACCACTGACTACGTCTATGGGGATGGAGTAAGTGTGTGGAGGGCACTTGCTCACTGATATATGGTAGGAGGAGGCCTGGCAGCTGTTCAAGTAGATTCTTTGCACAGTCTGAATGTCTTCCAGCTGTTTGAGATTGTAGACACTGCCAACTAAGTCCATCTGGAGAAGGAGCACATGTGAGGAGGTCACTGGCTCACCGATGTATGAGAGGAGGAGGACTAGCAGCTGTTGAAGCAGATCCTGTGCACAGTCTGAATGTTGTCCAGATGTTTGAGACTGCAAACACCACCGACTACATCTATCTGGTGATAGAGCACATATTCGGAGGGCACTGGCTCACTGATGTATGGGAGAAGGAAGCCTGGCAGCTGTTCAAGTAGATCCTGTGTGCAGTTTTAATGTCTCCAGCTGTTTCAGATTGTAAACGCTGACAACTGCATCTTTCTGGTGATGGAGCACATGTGCAGAGGGCACTGGCTCCATGATGTACTCCACGATGTGGTCTGGAGGCTGTTCAAGGAGATCCTTGCCTTGTCTGAATGTTTTCCAGCTGTTTTAGAGTATGGACACTGCTGACTATGTCTATCTGGTGATGGAGCACATGTGCAGAGGACACTGGCTCACTGACATATGGAAGGAAGAGGCCTGGCAGCTGTTCCAGCAGATCCTGTGTGGACTGAATGTGGTCCAGCTGTTTTAAATTATAGACACCACCAACTACGTCTATCTGGTGATGGAGCACATATGCAGAGGGCACTGGCTCCCTGATGTACTCCAAGAGGAGGCCCCACAACCATTCAAGAAGACCCTGTGCATCTAAATGGACTAAATGTGGTCTAGCTGTTTTACATTGTAGACATTGCCGGCTACCTGTCTGGTGATGAAGCACGGGTGTAGAGGGCACTGGCTCACTGGTGTACTAGAAAAGGAGGCCCAGCAGTTGTTCAACCAGATCTTGTGCATGATCCAAATGTCATCCAGCTCTTTCAGATTCTTTAAGCATTCAACTTTTGAAGGACATCTAGGTTGTTTCTATTTTTTTTTTCTCTTATGAATAGTTACTATGAAAATTAGTTATTTTGAAGATTTCTATGTGAATCTATGTTTATCTTCTGCAATAAATGCCTAATTAGCACAATTGCTGACTTTTAAGGTATTTGCTTGTTCATGTTCATTTTGTTTATTTTTGTGTTTGTGGTACTAGGGATTGAACCCAGAATGGTTCTACATCAAAACTATATCCCCATCCCTCTTAGATTTTTGTTTTGAAATAAGGTCTCACTAAGTTACCATACACTGACCTTGAACCTGTAGTCCTCCTACATGGGCTTCCCAAGTACTGGAAATATAGGTGTGCTCCACCATACCTGGGTTGTATGTTTAGTTTTAGAAAAGTTATATACTGCTTTTTGGAAAATGCCTGTTCATATCCTTTTCTACTTCCTAAATGGGTAATTCATCTTCTTATTTTTGAGTTTTGAGAATTCTTTACATGTTCTATATGTAGTATAGTTACTCATTCTTTGTAAGATTTGTGGCTTGCCAATATTTCTCCTAGGCTATAGCTCTTATTGAATAGTTACTATGAAAAAAAATCCAAAAACATTTTATATAGCCACAATCCCAAGGACCCTTTCCTATTCTTTTTCCTGAATTTTTATAGTTTTACCTTTTACATTTAAATTCAAGATCTAATTTGAATTAAATTGTTAGTTTAGTTATGAAGTTTAAATTGAAGTTTATTTTTTGCCTAGGAATTTTCAATTTTTCTAGTATTATTTCTTGAAAATTTAGATTTTTGAGATTTTTGTAAAAACTCAATTCAGCTTATTTGTAAGAGTCTATTTTGGAGTTCTTTATCTGGTTTCATTTTCCTATGCATCTGCCTCTGCAAATACAGTATGGTTTTGATTATGGTAGGCATATAGTAACTCTTGAAATTTGGTAGACTGATTCTTCCAACTTCATTATATTTCAAAATTTTTATATCTATTCTATGTGGTTTTGCCTTTTAAATAAATTTCAGAATAATTTTGTCCATATCTACAAAAATATTGCTATGATTTAATTGAATGTAGTAGCCTAGTGTATCAATTTGAGGAAAATTCCATTCTATATCTAGTCTTTTTTTAATAGTATCTCTATTTAAATCTTCGGTGATTTCTTTCATCAGCCTTGTGAAAGTTTCATCATATAAGCCCTTTACACATTTTATTAGATTTATACTTTTAGTTTTCTGTTGCTGTAACTACTACCTGAGATAAACAATTTAAAGGGAAGAAAGATTTATTTTGCCTCATGGTTTCAGCAGTTTCAATCCATGGTCACTTGGCTCCTGTTGCTTCTGGGCCTGTCGTGAGACACAACATCATGATGGAGAGCAAGTGGTTGAGCAAAACTCTTCACTTTCTGACAGTCTAGAGAGCGAAAGAGCGAGAGAGAGAGAGAAAGAGAAGAGACTGGAGATTAATTATGCCCTTCAAGGGCAGGCCCCAGGGACCTACTGCCTACAACTAGGCACTCTCCCAGTAGCCCATTAAGTTGTTGATCTGTAAATAGATTACTCAGATGATAAGGTTGCAGCCCTCATTCAGTTGTTTCCCAAAGTTCCCCCCCTCCCCCACCTCTGAACACTGCTGCCTTTGGGACCAAGTCTTCAACGTATGAGCTTTGGGGGGACATGTCATAGACATACAACTATTTTATTTACTTGAGTAATTGTAAACAAAATTTTACTTTTGGTGAGCTCATGTGTATTGAAAGTATATAAAAATTTGTCTTAAGCTGTTTCCTATTACTATAAGAAAGTACCCAGGACTAAATAATTTATGAAGGAAAGGGGTTTATTTTGTCTCAGAGTTTGGAGTGTGGGAAGTCCAATATTAAGTAGCTCCACCTGTTTGGCTTCTCATGAGAGTCTTGGGCTGCTTCCTAGAATGGCAGAAAACAGACAAGTTGATACATGCAGAAGAGAGAAAAGGGGGCTAAATTACAGAAATTACAGCACCAGCTAGCCCATTCCCATGAGTTAATTCATCAAGGCTCTATCCCCCTAGCCCAAATACTTCACACTAGGTTCCACCTCCTAACACTGCCTCATTAGGAAATTAAACTTGGACATGAGTTTTGGTGGGGAAGAGCCACATTCAAACCACAGTTTTCTTACTGTGTTTTTCCTAGACAGTACACATATGTAATATACATGTCAAATATACATATTTATATTTGATAAAACATATTATCAAATATATTTCATATATGTCAAATATATATTTATATTTGATATATATCTCAAATATATTTATGTTTGGTAATATATTTATATTTTATATATATATCTCACCTTACTCAATTTAAATCAATAATATATTATTCTTGTATCCTGAAATTGAGATCATTTTAGTAATATATTAATACCCGGTTTTTAAAGTGATGAAAATCGATGAAGACCTTAGTAGATGGAAGGATCTACCATGCTCTTGGATAGGCAGAATAAATATCATCAAAATGGCCATCCTCCCAAAACTGATCTACAAATTCAATGCAATACCCATGAAATTGCCAAGGACGCTCCTCACAGACATAGAAAAATCAGTCCTTAAATTCATCTGGAAAAACAAAAAGCCCAGGATAGC
>PVLC010015171.1:0-37856 GCA_004027655.1 Graphiurus murinus
ATAGATTCTACTATAGACTGTATTTTCGAGCTGGTAAACAACTTAGAACACAATGTCTCATCTAACTTCATCTTAGGAGAGAAACTAAGCCAGGGAAAACACAGACGATCTACCCCATCACTACAGAGAAGTTAACACACTAATATGATTTCCTTCCTAGTTTGGAAAGCAGTTGTAATTCAAACGCCTAATTAATTTGATATCTTATAAGAGGTTCACAAGACTCAACAGTTGGAGCAGTATCAGAGGATGTGGGCATGTCAGTTTAACTGTATTGGAACTCTGGGCGGACATACTTGAAGGCTCTGATGGATTTGGACAGGATTACTGGTTTCAGTTCATCTAGCTTCTGCAAGTGCCTTTGAATAAAGATCATATTACAATTCCAGGGATGCATTAGGGGTGAATTTTGTTTTTCTCTAGGGTTCACACAAATGAGCAGCTCTGAGGTATGGGGAAAGAGAGTGAAGAGAAAACCTAGCTCTTGAAGGAAAATGAAATCCTGGATCCACCTCCCTTTCAACTAAGAAACATTATATAAGACTGCATCATAAATGTACATGTGAAGTCCTGTTCAGTTTTTATGAAAATATTCTGTAATTCATATTCTTCTTCATGGCTTCAGTTTCTGTTTGTCCCACCATTTCTTTCATTAGCCTGCCAAGGTGCTCATTCGACTTCCAAACTAACCTTGTGTCTATCTTCTCTTTGCTTCGTGTCTTCTGTCTTTTCTCTGACCTTTATTCTCAGCTGCACTCTGCACTCACTGCCTTGTGTCTCTCCCCTCCTCCATGCAGCCACTGACTAGACCTTAGCTCCCCCGATAGCTCCTACTCCTCCATAACAGCGAATGTCAGGGAACATCTGAGACTTGCTAAATTCAATCACCAGATATTTACTGAGCACTGTCCAGTTGCTCAGCATCATCCTCAGTGCGTTGGGTGAGCTTAGATGAGTCTTCTCTTTCTCAGGGACTTCTTTCTGTTCTATCTCGGTGCATATGAAAGATATCCTTTTCATTACAATTGCACCATCCTATTTCAGGCCTGCATTGCCCCTTGCTTGATAGTTTGCAAAATTTCTTGGGTGATCTCTGTGTTCTCATTCTCTCCTTACCACACTCGTCCATCAGACACATCTTCCCACATGTAGATTTGAGCATGTCTCTTGAACCCAAGATCCTGTTCCTGCAGACTTCTTAGCATGGCATTCAAGGCCCCTGCAGATCTAGCCATATCCTCCCTTTCTTCCCTTGCATACTTGGTCTCCCAATAACTCTTTTCTTCGAGGCACCAGTCACATCATATTACTAGCTCTGTCCCCTCAAAAAAAAAAAAAGATTCTTCACTTTGCTTGTGTTCTTGTTGTCCTCATTTGTATTCTCTCCATCCTGCAAGGCCTAGTTCAGGTGCCTTTCATTTTTAGGTACCTGCCTTTTCCCCTAGTCAGCACTGAATGCTGCAATCCCCTCATTGCCATAATTTGATGCTGTCATTCTCAGAGCATCCTACTAGATTAGGCTCAGGAGTCACCTGTGGAAATCCCTGTGTAGCCCTGGAAAACTGCCTCCTTGTGCACAGTTTGACATGCAAACGTAGTTTTGGACATTCACTGGGCATCAGAACAACCTGTAGCTACCTGATAGCATCTCAGAGGTCGGGTCCTGGCATGTGGCCATGCGTCAAACTGACAAAAAGCCCCCCAGGTAATGTAAATGTAATTTTATTTTGTTGTATAGATGAATTTGCCAAGCCTTCTGTATTTGCCTTGCACAGATATTACCATTAAAGGTATATTTCAAACTCATAGAAAAACAGTGAGCATCATATCTATCAACTAGGGCAAGCTTTCTGATGAAATGTTTTTGTGAGCATTCAGAATAGTGAGAAGGATTTATATTTTGTAGTTTTTTCTCAGTTCTAGAGCATTTAAAATCTCATTAAACCTCTGATTTATAAAATTCTAAAACAAAGTGCCATATGGTTAAATGCTTCTGTACTGAGATAGTTTCAAAAGTTCAAACCACACACCATCAAAAAGCAAACTTATCCTCTGAGGCCCCTTGACAGTAAGCAGTTCGTTCAGCAAAATATTTCTTGTGAAGTACATTCATCAAGGTAAAGTAAAACAAATCCCAGATTGTATAATTTGTGCTATGTTTATTAGATAAAGAGCATTATTGACCTAGAACATGCTTCTATATCTGACCTTTTGTTTATATGTTGTTCATTACTTTAAAAAAGGATACATTATCTTCATAAAATCTCATTTGCAACATTATTGTTCATTTTATATCTTTTTTTTGAAGTCAGAAGTAGCTGAGTCCAAAATAAGGGTTATCTTGGTATAGTAACATTTTGTAGTTTACCTACACATAACATCTTTATTTTCACATTTGTTATAAATAAATCAGAAAGTGAAGATACACCCAAAATAAAAGTTAAGAATAATTTAAAGTCCCAAACCACATATATATTATATTTATATATAGTCTCAAAGTCTCGGGGATCTGTTTCCTCATCAGTAAAATGGGGGGTGTTAATCTCACTTTAATTCCCAGGGTTATTGTGAGGATGGATAAGACTACATGAAGGGACTGTAGTTGGCAAACTGTCAAGCCTTGTACAGAGTAGAAGCTGCTATTCTCCATGCTAAAGAGGAAACATACTACAGTAGAAAACTAGTGATCTTCTTTCTTTCTCTTTCCAGTCTTCAAGCAGCAATAATGAAATGAACAACAGCAGCATTAGTAGCCCAGAGAGAGCATTTGGACCAGCAAGCAACTTAAACCAGCTCCATGGTGAGCCCAACCCGAACATCCCTCAGTTCTTCTGTGAGCAGTATGGACAGTGCCAAGGTTCCTACTCCTACATCAACCGCATCTTGAGGGAGGCTCACTTCTACAGCCTGCAGCAGCGAGGACAGTTGCCAGCATGATCAACTAAGGGCTCATTATTCCACCCTAAAATTTGTTTATAAATGCAGTCGCATACACACTCAAAAGGTCTTTGGCTGTTCTGTCTATATTTTAAGTAACAGGTTAATGGGCAATTGTTGAATGGGAAGTATGATGCACTAGTGCAACCTCAAGCTATCTAGAAAATTTTATGGAATTCTTTTCAAATTGGGTGTCAAATTCATGTTAAAGTAGCAATATGAGGAATCCTCACCTGTACATTAAATCCATAGTATATCCAAACCTGTCAGTTAAAATTTCCATGCCAAAGTACTTTTTAAAATGTGATTCTTCACTTTTCAAATTTTAGTAGTCTAGCAAACGGTGTGTGGGTTTTATTTTAAAACAAATGAAAAAGACCCCCAAATCATAAGTTAGTACTACAAACTGAGAAAACTTAATTTAGCCTTGCACTGAAATGAAGTGCTATGCTGCCCCTCAGAAGATATATACCACATTTTCTTTATGCATTCATCTGCTCACAGACATCTAATTTGGTTCCATAATTTAACTTGTAAATTGTGTAGCTGCAAACATGGATTTGCATGTAATCACTATGGTACGCTGAAATTAATTCTTTTTGATAACTACCGAGGAGTGGCGTATCTGGGCCATATGGTGGTTCCATTCTTAGTCATTTTTTGTGGGGGAAATAATGGGACTTGAACCCTGAGGCTTTCTACCTTTGAGCTACACTCCCAGCCCTTTCTGTTTTTCTTATTTTGAAACAGCTTCGATAAGTTGCATAGGGCCTTACTAAGTTGCTGAAGCTGGCCTCAAACCTGCAATCCTCCTGTCTTAGTCTCACAAGTACTGGGATTACAGGCATTCACCACCATACCCTGCTCCAGTTTTAGTCTTTTGAGGAACCTCCATACTGATGTCCATAGTGGTTCTACTGGTTTACAATTCCACCCATAGTATGTAAGTGTTCTTTTTTTCCTCACAATCTCACCAGCATTTACTTATATTCTTTTTTTTTTTTTGTGGTTCCGGAGGTTAAACCTAGAGGCATTCTACCTCTGAGCTATACCCCCAGCTATATTTTATTTTTTTTCTTTTGAAACAGGGTCTCACTAAATTGCTGAGGCACCTTGCTAAGTTGCTGAGGCTGACCTCAAACCTGTGATCCTACTATCTCAGCTTTCCAAGTACTGGGGTTACAGGCATGTGCCACCACACCTGGTTAATATTTGTATTCTTTTGTGGGAGGGGATAACTGGGGATTTGACCTAGGGGCATTCTGCCTCTGAGCTACACCCCTAGCCCTGTTTTAGTCTCTTTTTTGAAACAGGGTCTTATTAAGTTTTAGAGGGCTTCACTAAGTGGTTGAGGCAGGCGATCAACCTGTGATCCTCCAGTCTCAGCCTCCCAGGTACTAGGATTACAGGTGTGTACCACCACACCTGGCTAATATTTGTATTCTTGGTGACTGCTATTCTAAGTGGAGTGAGATGAAATCTCCATGTAGTTTTGATTTGCATTTCCCTGATTGCCAAGGATGTTAAAAATTTTTTCATGTTTTGTTGGCCTTTTTTATTTCCTCTTTTGAGAAGTGTCTATTTAGTTCTTTTGCCAGTCTATTGGTATATCGTTCCTTCGTGGTAAGTTTTTTCAAATTCTTTATATATTCTGAATAATAATCATATATTTGAAGAGTAACTGGCAAATATTTTCTGCCAGTCTGTAGGCTCTCTTCATTCTCTTGTTTCCTTTGCTGTGCAGAACCTTTTTAATTTGATGCCATTCCATTTATTAGTTCTTAGTATTATTTCCTGAGCTTTAGGAATCTGATCGAAGAAGTTATTGCCTATACCTACATGTTGCAGTGTTGATCCTGTGTTTTCTTCTTTCTGCTGCAATGTCTGGTCTAATGATTATGTCTTTGATCTATTTTGAGTTAACTTTTGTGCTGGATGAGAAATAGGAATATAATTTCATTCTTCATGTGGATATTCAGTTTTTTTCCCTCCAGTTTATGTTTTTGGTGCCTTTGCAAGGATCAGAAGTCTGTATCTGTAGGATTTGCCTTTGTGTCTTCTATCCCATTGGTTTATGAGTCTGTTTTTATACCATTACCATGCTGTTTTTGTTATTATGGCTCTGTAGTATAATTTCGAATCAGGTTTGTGATACCTGAAGCATTTTTTATTGAAATTTCCTTTGCTATTTTGGGTCTTTTGTTCTTTAATAATAATTTGGGGACTTTTTTTCTAATTTTGTGAAGAATGACATTGGTATTTTGATGGGGATTGCATTGAATTTATAGATTACTTTGGGTAATATGGCCATTTAAAAATGTTACTTCTGCCTATCCATAAACATTGGAGATCTTCCCATCTTCTAGTGTCTCATCTAATTTCTTTCTTTAGTGGTCTATATTTTTCATTATAGAGGTCTTTCACCTCTTTGGCTACATTTATTCCTAGGTACTTTTAATCTATTGTGAGTAGAAATTTTTACCTGATTTCTTTTTCAGTGTATTCTTTATTGGTATATCTAGGAAAGCTATATTTTATGTTGATTTTTATATTCTACTACTTTACTGAGTTTATTAGATTTATAACTCTTCTTGAGCTTTTCAGATCTTCTAAGTATAGGATCATATCATTTGCAAACAGTGATAAATTTGACTTCTCCCTTTCCTACTTGTATCCCTTTTTTGCAGTACTAAGGATTAAAGTCAGGGGTATTCTACCTCTGAACTACACCCTAGCCCTATTTTATTTTGAAACAGGGTCTCACTAGGTTGCAGAGGGCCTTGATAAGTTGCTGAGGTTGACCACGAACCTGTGATCCTCCTGTCTCAGCCTCCCAAGTACTGGGATGACAGGTATGTGTCAGTGCACCCAGCTTGTTTCTCTTTAATTTCCTTCTTATGCCTAATTAATACGGCTAAATTTCAAGTACTGTTTGAATAGGGGTGGTAAGAATGGACACCCTTGTCTTGTTATCCATTTTAGAGGAAATTCTTTCAGTTTTTCCTCTTTAAGTATGATGTCACCTTTGGGTTTGTTGTATTTGCCTGTCAGAATATTGATGTTCTACTGAAGTTGCTCTCGAGTATTATTGGCAAGAACTTGACCTAGTGTTGACTGTGAAAGTGAAAACATTTGAATAATAACTGTCTCCACTCTTTATATTTCCAGGGAGATTGTTTCTATGGCTCTTATATAATCAGATTCCCTCTGTATCTTTCAGAGATGGATATAATCCCATGTTTTAGTCAAATTAAAGAACAAATAAAATTTGAAAAATGACTTCCTGGATGTGTCTTCTTCCTCAGTGGTGAGCTGTGAACAAGGATGCATCAGGTTATCCACCCTGAAATGCCAGGGATGCAAGCTGTCACCAGATGTAAAGGAAGGCGACTTAGGGGCTAACAATAAATACTCTCCCACTACTTGGAAGTTCACAAAGTAGAAACCAGCAGATCTGAGAACTATGGATAGCTCTAGAAAGGACTCTTTGCCATCTGGTAAGATCTGCAAATGATATTAGGTTGCAGTTTAACTGAGAAGAATGAGATCTTTATTAAATGACAGAACTAAGGTTTGAAAATGAAAATTAAGCCTGGTGTTCTGGTATACACTTGTAATCCCAGTACTTGGAAGGATGAGACAGGATGATCACAGGCTTGAGAATAGCCTTGGCAACTTAGGGAGGCCCTGTTTCAACATAAAAAATAAAATTGGGCTGGGGGTGTAGCTCAGAGATAGAATGCCCCTGGGTTCAATCCCCAGTACCAAAAAATAAATAAAAGAAAGAAAGAAAAAGAAAAAGGAAATGGAAACTATTCTAAGAAGAAATGAAAGCAGGTAACACATGACACACGTATACCCTTGTATTCCCCTCAATTCCAAGCATGGAGAGGCTTTTAAGGTCAGATACTTGTAGTTGAATTTTGGTATTGGGGGAATATTTACAGCATTACTGTCTCCAAATTGAGGAGTAGTCATGGGCCCATTCTTTCTTAACTAGATGTTGTGTGTAAGACTATTTTTTCCCTATTGCCATGGTTCCCAAAGTTGGAATACCAGTTGACTGACAAGAGTAAATTTGAATTCTAAAGGGCTTCCTGGCAGAGGTCAGAGAAAGGTTATGTGATTATCATTTTCTCTTTAACAATAAAGTGAAAAAACAAATATTAAAGAATACAAGGTGTTTGAATTTTGAAGCCATGGAACCCAACACAATTCAGGAATACCAAGGAAGAATCCTGCAGACTTAACAACATGGCATCCTACAAAAAATGTATATTGAAAACAGTGTCATTGAAATCCTAAGGATACAAATTTTCTTTCAATCCCCACACATTTAAGGATTTGAAACAAGAAACCATGAACATGAAGTAACATAATTGTTTTCAATGTAAATACAATATTGTTTCAGGATAGTCAGGGTAAATTTCTTACTCTAGTAAATACAATATGTTACCTCCATTCTGTCTTTTCAAATGTTGAAACCTGTTTATATATAAAACAGATTATGTCCTTTGGTATTAAATTAAGCTCTATATTTAACAGCAGAGAAGGATCCAAGCCCTTTAAAGTTATCTCTTCTGTGAAGTACAACTATTTTCTGAGCCTATTACAAGAAAGAAGAGATGTCTCTGGGTGTCGGGGGCCGGAAGGCTGGCCAGAGCTGGAATTCACACTTTGGGGGAATTCCCCTCAGCAGCCATAATGAATGCAGAAACCCAGAAACCGGTTCTATCTGTTATCCCGCTGAGGCCTTTACCTGATAAGGACACGGTCAGCCTTGACCAATCCTGCAAGCCCACATAAGCTTACCTGACCTCCCTGACCCCACCCCTCACCTCTAGCTACTTAAGCAGCCTTTCTTTAATAAAAATTGAGGCTTGATCAGAATCTGTCTTGCCTCCGTTCTTTCGCGTCTCTTGTTTGATTCATTCCTTTAGGTTAAGCCACCTCGGTCTCACGTCCTCAACCCCCGCTGGCCGGGGCATCTGGGCATTTTCCAAGGCTAGGAATTTGAATAAGGGGAGCCAGGTTAATGGAAGGGTGAAGTTGAATGTTGTCTTCCAAATGCCATTAAAGAAATATGATTAGAAAGCAAAGGCAGAATGCTTCATCAAAGATGAGGAAATGGTATTTGGGGAGAGAAGACCTGTTCTTAAATGAGAACCCACTTTGTGCCTCAGTCTATGTGAGTTCATGACAGTAACCCTGAGGAGGTATGCCATGGGATCTTCATTTCACAAGTGAAGAGAGGGAGGCTGGCAGCAAGTCATCCTTATGACCACATCAGAGTCTGAAGGAATGAAGAGGGGTTAAGGATTTGCTGAAAGCAGAGTGTCGGCAGCAGTGCCAGAGTAGCAAACCAGATCTTGCCACATTGAAAGAGGTCCCTCCCCTCTCTTATGAAGCTAATTTTATTTTTCTCATATTTTACATTGGTGCATTATAATTGTACGTAGTACTGAGAGTCATGACACATTCTTATATTTGCATAACATTATTTGGTCTGTTTCCTTCCCTGTTCTTCTCCTTCCCCTCCCATCTCCCCTCCCCCAAACTACTTCCACTACTCTACTGGCCTCTTATTTTCATGAGGTCCTTTTATTTTTTCTTGTTTATCTTCCCCATATAAGAAAACATGAGGCCCTTGATTTTCTGAGTCTGAATTTATCTCAGCACAATGTTCTCAGTTCCATCCAGTTTCCTATAACAATTTTGTTTTCCTTCATGCCTGAGTGAAACTCCACTGTGTGTGTGTTTGTGTGTGTGTGTGTGTGTGTGTGTGTTCCCCCATTTCTTTATCCATTTATCTGTTAATGGGGCACCTAAGTTAATTTTGTAACTTAGATATTGTGAATTTATGTTCTATAAACATGGGTATGCATGTATTACTATTCTGACTTTATTTTTAAAATTCTGACTTTAATTCTTATGGAAAGATAGCAGGGAGTGGTATAGCTGGGTTATATGATGATTCCATTCTTAGTCTTTTGAGGAACTTCCATCCTGATTTCCATAGTGATTGTACTAATCTACAATCTCACCAGCAGTGTTTAAATATTCCTTTATCCCTACTTTCTTGCCTTCATTTATTGTTACTCATACTCTTTTTTTATTGGTTCATTGTAATCATGCATCACGATGAAGTTCAGAGTGATTGAGGCATACATGGACACAGCACTTGGTGAACCCTCCATCAGCTCCCACCCCACTCCCTCCTCCCTGTGCACAACATTGTGATTAACATTGATAAATCTGTGTCTATTTATCAATGACACAAATTCATGTCACACATCATGTCTATTGAAATGTTTCCTTCATTGAGTCTCTGTTACAGTCTGTTACACTTCTACATATCCATCTTCTTAGAGATGGGTGATCTCCAATTGAGGAGAGGGCTGTCCACCACTTTTAACTTTATTAAGAATATAGCAACTTATATAGGCAATCAGAAACCTTACTGTGTTATTACAGCAAAGAAGTGTCCATGTGTAAATATAAAAGTAATTTCATGGGAAAAGCTTGGGGAAACAAGAACTAGATAAACGTCACACAATAATCTACAAGGACACTAGACCTGTGGCTTTTCTACCAGGCAGAACTCCAAGTCACTGGGCAAGGCTCCAAGTTTCACTAAGTCTCATCTTCAAGATTTCTCAGCTATACTCAAGGCCAGCCCTTTTTTTCTCAAAGTTTAGCAATTAGCCTGTCAGAAGACACATTATGGGTCAGGGCCCCTTCATCTTCCCCTTTTTTATTAAGTACAGAGGCATGGAACATACTTAACTGTGCATCTGCTAACAGACCCATCATTGTTCATTAACTAGTAGGCATAACTGCCTAATAGCACTGATAATCCCAATACATAGTAGCAATAATAAGCAGCCTATTCCAGCAATAATCAAAATTCTAATATTAAGGCCAGAGAATCAATTAGCAGGGTTTAACCAATGAAACCCTTGTTTAATAGATTGAAAGGTATATTGAGAACTATATATGAATACTGTGGAACTCATTGTCTAATAAAATTTCTAAATACCGAATGTCATCGAGGGATGTATTGAAAACTCCAAGTAAATGTTTCTTTACTGATTGCCAATTATCATAGGACTTATTAAGTGGGAAAGCAGTAACACAATGTTTAGTAAATTACCAATCACATTTTAATTGTAACCATGCAGCCATAGCAGCTTGTTGTTTTCCTAACCATTTTATAGCTGTTTCCAGAGCTTGTAGTCTAGCCATAATTCCTTTATCAATTTTCATTTGCAATTATAATTCATTAGTGACATTTGTGAGAACATTTTAACTGTTTCAGCTGTATGAATCGCCTATTAAAGAAATAGTTGCTACAGCAGCCATAGTAATTATGACAATTGCTAAAACAAGAAAGGCTCTAAGGATAGCTAGAAACCTTTTAGGTCTGATCCATTTAAAAGACTCTAAAAGAATGTGCAAATTATATTTTTCAGTCCAAGTGCAATTAAGCTGCACAGGGAGCCAAACTGCAGCTCTTTTCTTTAGCATTGTAACAAGTGATATATTATTGTTAGTTACATTACAATATGTCAAGCAATCTGAAAACCAATAAGGAGGAGAAATAGTAAGGTTATACATATGAGTCATTTCAATAACTGGGGATATACTCCCCCATAACAATGCATATGGATGAGTGGTACAAATCATAACAGAATTAGTAACACTATTTGGCAATGATAAAGAGTAATTTCCATGAAATTTACTATAATAACCATGAGAAAGCTTTTGCTAAAAAAAAAAAAAAGACTTCACCTCCACCATTGTGAATGTAGGGTACTTATATGTCCTTTTAAGTCAATGAGTTGTAAAATAGATCCTAACAGTCCATGTTCACTCTAGGTAATATATTGATTGGGGAAAATGAGTAACATCAGTTTGTAAATATGATTAGCATGAATATTACAGGGGTTAACTCCATCTTGAGCAAATGGAGAGGGAGACAATGAATGTTGAACACATATCGAACATCCCTGTAAAATAGATGAGGCTTATTTTTTAGTAATGTCAAATTTTAGTCTAAGTGCCTTGGTATTACAGTGATGAATTTCATGAAATTGAATAGCTTTTGAAGAGGCATTATATATATGAAGAGCAAAAACTTCAGCCTCGTTAGCTGTTACATCATTTTTGGGGGATAAGAAACCAGGTAATTTTGAATGAGATTAAATATGAATAATAAATAAGGGATGTGTTTTTTGAATAATAATTTTTGTATAGCTAAAGGAGGATCACAGGTTCCTGGCCAGCACTCAGTAACTTAGAGAGACTCTCTTTCAAAATAAAATAGTGCTTGGGGTGTAGCTCAGAGGTAGAAAGCCCCTGGGTTCAATCCCCAGTACCACCCAAAAAAGCCTACAGAGTTGAAAGTTTTATAGCAAACAATAACTATCTCATGAATCAAAGCATACAGTTTACTGAAAATTAGAGAATTCCTTACCTGGGATGACATCTAGAGAGTAATACTTCAGGTAGGAGAGTCCACCACTGAAGTTGCCATGGTGGAGGACATGTGCCTGCTGTTTGGGGTCTAGTACTTGCAAACACTACTCTCGGCCCTGGGTAGAGTAGCAAAAGGATGACTCCAGGATTAGTTGGGGTGTGGAAATACCCCAGTTGTGCCAGAAATTACAGCAAGCCCAGGCTCCCTTCCTAACCCTTTGAGGGGATGAAAATGGGCTGGGGGGAGGACATAGTTGAGAAAAGTAGCCTCAGAGAGGGGAGTCAGCCAGGTTGCCTGAGGAAATGTTCTGCAGGCAGAGATAATCAGACAACCCCAGAGAAAGGCCGAGTGTGCCTTGAGGGCAATATTAAAGAAAGCCTGGACACTGTTGGTGAAGTTCTACTGGTGGAAAAAGAAAACCTAGAGGGCCTGGTGGCCTCCCTGGTCTCGACCCCAGTACTATGGGGGCCACATTTCCATTCCTGGATATCACCTGAAGATCTCCAGGCCTGTCTAGAGGTCAAGATACATTCCAGTATATAGATATGGCTCGATGTATTCAACGTCCTTCTGAGAGGTATTTAGGTCATTTTTAGTTTTTTGCTTATTTCAGTCAGCATTCTCACTACTATGATCCAAATACTGCACACACAAAACTTAGAGGAGGAAAGGTTTATTGGGTTTCACAGCTTCAGAGGTTTAAATACATAGAGCTGGCTCCAAAGCATAAATGGTTGGTGTCAATACATAGGGCTGGCTCCAAAGCATAAGTAGGGGCTGCTCTACCATGGAGGCCAGAAGCAGAGAAAGAGCAAGGGAAGGGGGTATATATTGTTCCCAAGGTCACGCCCCCAGTGACCTCCATCCACACCCTACCTGCTTACTTTACCACCCAATAAATCCATTCAACATATTAATACCTCAATGGATTTATCCACTATTGAGATTAGAACCATCATGATTCAATTATTTCCCCTCTGAACATTTTTGCATTGCCAATACATGAGGTTTTCCAGGAGACATATCCAAACCAAAACACTCTTCTCACCAAAAAACAAGGGTGATAGCATTTTCCATAAATCTTTGTATACTCATTCAGTTATGTATTTCCTAGGAATAAATAACTTGAAGGGAAGCTGCTGCCTCTAAGGACTTATGTGTTTACACTGTTGGTACTAATTTGCAGCCTGTACAATCCTACCAGCAAGAGTGCTACTGTGATTTACCACATCCCCACAGTGCTAGGTATCTTCTGAAGATGGTCACCATTGATACCTTCCCTCCCTTATGTTCATCCTCATACCATGACATGGAGTCTAATCTCTTCTCTTTCTATATGGGATATATTGGGGTAATGGACTGTGAGAGATGATGTATGTTTCCTCCAGGTTAGGTCATAAGAGGACTTCAATTCCACTGATATCTCCTGAAACTCTCACTCTAGGTGTGCTCCCTCTGAGAACACAAGCACCATGCTATGAGGAGTCCAAGAGAGGGAAAGGTTAGGTAGAGTGGAGCCAAGACTCAGCATGAATAGCCAGGCATGTGAGTGAGTCTACTTGGAAGTCTAGGCCAGTAGAGACTCTAGAATGCTACCATTCCTGCTCACAGATGACAACTACCACAGCACAGGCACCAAGTGAGAACCATTCAGCTGATCGATACCAGCCAACCCCCAGAATGGGAGAGACACGAATATTTTCTTTTTTGTTACTGGGGATTGAGCCCAGGAGCATTGCACCTCTTCTTTCTTTTTTCTTCCTTCCTTCCTTCCTTCTTCCTTCCTTTCTTTTTTTTTTCCTTCCTTCCTTCCTTCCTTTCCTCCTTTCTTCTTTCATTCATTTATTTTTTGGATGTAGCAACACATTACTGGATCACTCACCAGCACTGTCTCTTATTTAATCATCTTTCCCTGAGAGCAGGTATAAGAAGGAGGAAAATTTGAAATTAACTTGTCTTCTAGATTTATAGAATATCTTTTATGCCCTGTTTAAGGAAGGAAATAAACTCAGGCAATGTTACTGATTTGATTTGGGTTGATGGCTATAACAATGAGTCAAAGGGTATCATCATCTAGGTCCCCAGAACCAGGCACAAGAATCTTCTACTCAATCTTCTATAGTTTACCTTTCCTGGAGGTGAGACATTACACCACAGAGGTTAATAAAACTGGCTTTGGAAGGAAGCAGATCTGCGTGAGAAACTGAGTTTTAGCTTTTACAAGTTGTATGAACTCAAGCAAGTTACCATAACTGTGTGCCTCTGTTTCCTGATCAGTTAACTAAGGATGATGAGAACAGCTGTTTTACATGTTAAAAGGTAAGTGGAGGTCCATCTTTTGACACTGTGTCTCACAATAAGAGTCAGTAAATGAGAAGAATTAATGTCATTATAATTTTAATATTCTAGCAGCAGTAGTAACAATAGCAGCGACAGCATCACAAGTAGTAGTCTCATGATTTAGTAAGTGCCCAATAAACTCTAGATACTGCAAGCATTATAATACAGCTTGTGTGTATGTGTAGTTGTGTGTGTATGGTGTGTGTGTGTGTGTGTGTGTGTGTGTGTGTGTTGTGGGAAATGTGAATAAGCAATAGGAACAAACACTCGAGAGTTGCTCAGTAAGGCAAAACTTTACTTTTTGCAAAAAGGGTGTGCAACTGACAAAAATAGTTTGGTGAGCAAGCACCCTGAGCAGGAATTCTGCCTAGGCTTTATCCCTGATGCCATCCTGCCCTGTGCCCTGACTGATGAGGGCTTGAGTTCACAACTCTGCATGATTAGCTAGTTTAAACTGATGCATTATTAACTTTCCAACCTCATCTGGATACAGCACTGTGGGCTCGGTTTCCAAAATTCTGAGGTACAGAAGTTAATACAAAATGGGGACAAATCGGTCTCATAAAACGGAAGTTAATACAAAATGGGGATGAAGAAGGTGCCATAAAACAGAAGTTAATGCAAAATGGAGATGTCTTTTTTTTTAGTTTGAAGAAAAGATCTTATATTTCGTACAGTGTGTCATACTAGGAATTAAACCCAAGGGCATTCTACCTCTGAGTTATACTCCCAGTCCTATTTTTTGAGGGGGGGGGACAGGGTCTTCTTGCTAGGTTGCTGAGAGTCTTGCTAAGTTGCTGAGGCTAGTCTTGAATCTGCAATCTTCCTGTCTCAGCCTCCCAAGTACTGAGATTACACCATGCCTGACTTATAATAAATTTTTGAGGCAAAACTAACGTATTTCCTGCTACCTGCCTAGGATATAGTATCTGTGACAGATCCTTGTCACTGTCCTCCACTCTTCCTAAACCAGGGAACATCTGGGTTTTCTCTGAAGGATGAATTTGGAGGGCCAGCCAGCCCTGGCTATGGCCTGGCATTGCTGCAGCTGTTGACTCATCGATTACATCTAGATGAGGCCTTGAGAATCAATTCCATTCCTCCTAATCTCCCTGGAATGGGAAATGTGGAGATGCAAGCAGCCCTACCATACCCTGGGGGAAATCCAGACATCAGAGAAGGCACCCAGGTCCCCTGAGGTTCCTGACTATCCTTGGCCTGGGAGAGTATGAATAGGTGTAGGTGCAGGGATTTCTGCCATTCCTATAATTTTGCTTTTTCTATACACCTTATCACTCTTAAGTGTCCTGTGCTAAGAGGTATCAAAATGACAGACTGTGAGTGAAACCCACATGTCCTACCTACTGTAAGAAGTGGTACCACTCCCCTCATGGATTTGTGTTACCTTCTGGGAGGTCTCAATGCACTGAGTGAGGCCTTTTCACAGTCTCTGATTGGGACCCAAGAAGCCATTAGGCAGTTTGTTTCTGTTTCTTGGTAACTCAGAGTGAACAGGTCGACCCCCCTCTCTCCAGTAAGAATTATCAGAGGTGCCATGTTTTTTGTTTGTTTGTTTATGGTATTGGGGATGCCAAAACAGCCCATCCTGACTAAACTGATTAAAATCATGATGGAAAATCATCATTCCTTGTAACAAATATCCATGGGTAGGGTGTTTCTCACAATATTTAAATCCAGTCCCATTGATATCATAAAGGACCAAATATCTCCCCATTGCACAGTTTCCAGACACACTGTCAAAATGATAATGATGTGATGTGGATATGTAGAGCTGATTCTTAACCATGTTTCCTACTAAGAGCAAAGAATATTTTCATAGAAATGACGAGAATGTTTCCACTGAGCTTATTCTGAGATGAACCACATCTTAGTCCAGTGGGGAAAACGCATGGACAGCTTCCATCACATGCTTCCCCTTAGCCTTTTGCCTAGGAAATAACCTTCATGAAGGCTAGGAAATTTATGGCTGTCTTTATATCTGCCTATTGTTCCATCTCAGCATCTGATCTTCAACTGTGATACAGTTCATTCAAAATGAGGTGTCAGGCACTGCTATTCTCTTGAGATTCAGGGCTTCCATATGCATAAAGCTCACAGACTGTTAGAGAATATATAGAATTCCAAAAAGTAGCAATGACAACAACCTGAAAAGAAGCCACTCTATCCCTAGGCTATTCAGTGGGCTCTGAGAGCACATAGCCAGTAGCATTCACCAAAGTTGCTAGGAGTTAGGCAGGTGAAAAGAGGCCATAAAATGGGCTAATGTCAACCTGGCAGGACCTCGTGATTGATTGGACATGTCAGGGATGGTAGAAGTGGGGTAGCATCTTTCACAGAGTTACTGACACTTGAGAAGGCATGCTTTTATAAGTCATTGGGAGCAGAAATTCAGGCTTGTGCACTCTGAGTGTCGGGTATCTGCAGAACTGTCAGATAGAGCTGTGTAGGAGGCTTGTCAATATTCAGAACTATCACCAAGGACAGACATCAAGCTCAGATGTGAATCTGGGAATCATCAGTGGATTATGGTGCCACATAGTGGTTAAGATCCAGAATGCCCCAGTTTGCAACTACAATGCTTATTACATCTGTCACTTGGTGTAGCATACTGAAGCCCCCTGTGCCTCTGCTTCATAATCTAAACAATGAAGATGATAATAACCTACAGCAATCATATAATATTGCCATGATCATTTCATGAAAAATAATGTCCCACTTCATAAGTTATATGTGGCTATTCAAAATGTGAGTTATCCTCTTAGCAAAAGGGGAAATCCTCCATTTATATTTGCTTGAGTGTGCATACAAGATGCATTGAGTAGTTTCATGCATCTGAGTATTCCCATTAGCCCACTGTATGGCTTCTCTTCACCTGCCTAACTCCTAAGAACTTTGGTGAGTGCTCTTAGCTATTTACTCTCAGAGTCTACTGAATAGCCCAGAGATAGAAGGGCATCTTTCAGGTTGTTGTCATTGCTACTTTTATGGACTTCTATATATTCTCCAACAGTCTGTGAGCTCCATGCATGGAGAAGTCCTGAATCTCAAGAGAATAGCAGTGCCTGGCACCCCATTTTTTTAGAAACAGGTATGAACAGATGAATGCAAATGTCATACTTTGATGTGTACTCTGAAGGAAACCGAGTCCCAGTTACATAGACTCCCAGGTCCTTTTAGTGCCTCTACTCATGCCTCTTGCCTGGACCTCCCACTCCTGACCTCCCACTCCTGCCCCCCACTACCAGAAGGATGGACCAATCACTCCATCACGCCACTGTTACATCACCTGTAGTACCCTGGAAACTCTTCTTTGGTCATCATGAGTCCCAGCAAACCACCACAACCTGGGGGAGGGTCCCTTTAGTGCTGCCACACTGTCTATTATAGGGGGTGGGGGTGGGATGTGTCAGTTTCAGAGGTCTCAAACAGAGACTTGTGCTTGATCTTACATGAAAAGAAAAAAAAATCTAACCAGATTGTCATCCAAATAAGCTGACCACTGTTAAGGCCTTGGTCTTTCCTCCTTTAGTCACTCCAGATCTAGAAGGGGCGGGAGAGTTTAGGACACTGTATCATCTAACTTGTTCCATCCCTGAAAGAAAAGATCCATTCTTCCAAAGAATCCTGCCATCTCCCAAGAATCACTTGCCACATACAATCACCACTCCCTGATAGATGGTTGCAGGAGGATCCAACTTTTCCAGGTGGTGAGGAGGACATCTGCTCTGGGAGATCTAATGCCTCTCTTGTCCCAGAACTTCATATTGTAGCCAGAAGAACTGTGGCACTATTAGGCATCAAAACAACGTGGAAGTGATCCACAGGGAGACAGAAGACCATCTCCTAAAAACAGGCCAGGTGAGTTTCTATAGGAATATGCATACATGTGATCTTCATTGCTAACCATAAGTGGGACTTCCTAAATGAGGAATTGATTTTTATATATCTTGTCTCCAGTGTCATGGCTGTCATTTAGAACTCTGTGTATGGAATATTTGATCTTTTTCTAGTTGGAGAAACAGAATCCTTAGACTTTGTATGGGCTATTGTTTGGATATAGGATGTCCTTGGGGAAAGTTCATGTATTGGCAATGCAAACATGTTCAGAAGTGAAATAACTGAATTATGAGGGTTCAATCTCATAAGTGAATAAAGGCACTGATGGTTTAATAATTTGAATGTATTTATTGGGTGGTAACTTGGATAGGTAGGTTGTGACTGGAGGAGATAGGTCATTGGGGGTGTGGCCTTAGAAATTCTCTCTCTCTCTCTCTCTCTCTTTCTCTCTCTCTCTCTCTCTCTCTCTCTTTCTCTTCATTTTCTTGATTTTGGTCTCCATGGCAGGAGAGCAGTGTCTCCCCATGCACCTTGTTGCCACTGCTATTTATGCTTCAGAGCCAGCCCTACAGACTAAAATCTCTGAAACTGTGAGGCCAAATAAACTTTCCTCCTTCAAGTTTTGTGTTCCAGTGTCACCACAGTGGGGAGAATGCTGACTGAAAGAGTGTGGCACTCAAGAGCTGAGTCTTCAATCAGTGTCACAGAGCATTGTTTCATGCCACACAACTCACAATATCCCTTGGAAAAGATAAAAATCATTCACGAGTGTTATGTGTGTAGTAGGCAGAAGGATGTGCCCCAAAGACACTCATTCCCTCTATATTCCACTGAACACATATCCAACTACTGCTATGTAGGGACTTTCAAGCTGCAATTCCAGTTGACCTTAAGATAGGGACAGTATCATGTATTATTTAAGTGGGTTGCTGGAGAAGGCTACAAGGAGAGCAGAGGGAGGAATTTGGGCAGTCTAGGAGCAAAGACAGTACTCAGCTGACAGGCCTCAAGGGAATGGGAACCTCGTTTCTAAGGCTGTAAGGCACTAAATTCTCTGGACTCTTATATGAACTGGGGAGTAGGTTCTTCCTCAGAGCCTTCAATAAGGAACACAGCCCAGTTGGCATCTTGATTTGAGCCTTGTAAGACCCAAAACTGGGGATACAACCAATCCCAATGGACTTCTGAGATACAGGAACTCTGAAAGTAAATTTCTGTCATTTGAAGCCATGACGTTTGTGGTAGATTGATATGGCAGCAGTGATGGGAAAGTAGTTTAGCATGGACAGATAAATTTCCTGTATTGAAGCACTCAGAGAATCTTGTCCTGGAATTTGTAAGGTGGTATTAGGTGATTTTTAAAATTATGGTCTTGAGCCGGGCGTGGTGGTGCATGCTTGTAATCCCAGCATTTGGGAGGCTGAGACCGGAGGATCCAGGTTAGCGGCCAGCCTCAGCTACCTATGAGGCACTCCACAACTTAGTGAGACCCTGTTTCAAAATAAAGAATAAAAAATAGGGCTAGGGGTATAGCTCGGAGGTAGAATGCCCCTGAGTTCAATCCCTAGAACCACAAATAAATAAATAAATAAATAAAAAATAAAATAAAATTATGGTCTTGGTTCCTGCATTAGATTATACTTATTTAGGCAAGTTTGCCAAGAATATCCAGTGAGTGCATACCTCCTTCAATAAGTAGTTAGCTAGCCAGGCGTGGTGGCACACACTTGTAATCCCAGCATTTGGGAGGCTGAGACTGGAGGATCCGGGTTCGCGTCGCGGCCAGCCTCAGCTACCTAGTGAGGCACTCCACAACTTAGTGAGACCCTGTTTCAAAATAAAGAATAAAAAATAGGGCTCTGGGTATAGCTTGGAGGTAGAATTCCCCTGAGTTCAATCCCCAGTACTCCCCCCCCAAAAAAAAAGTAGTTAGCTGGTATGGTTCAGATAGCAGACAATAGAATTGCACTATTATTAGGAATTTGGTCATGACGCTGATATGTCAAAACAGTCAAGTGTCTTTGCCTTTGCTTGGCTTCATCACTCAGAGTTATTAGTGATGGAAAAAGAAAATAAGGTCCACATGGTCATGAGCAGTAGTTTTGGCAAGGCCAAATAACTACCATTCATGAATATGGAAAACCTAAGAGCTATTACCTCCTGCAGGGAATGTCTGGCTTCTGATAAGTTGCACTATTGTAGAATGTTGTAGATAACTTTAGAGAGAAGAAATGGTTTTCCAGTTAGATAATTACATGTGGGTTTTTGAGATGTTTGATATTCAGCTTAACATTCAGTTTTTGGCTGTGTCTAGGTGCCTGGCAAGGTAACAATCCACTCAAGAAAGGAAAGAAGGCCTCATGTAATCAAAAGGTGTCTTTATATATTGAGCAGGCTTGAAGAATGTAAAGGAGTAAAATAGGATAGGTAAGAAGTATCGATAGTGGATATGAATAAAAACAGATGAGCAAGTCAATATGGGCATATCAGTAATATTCGCAGGATAAAGACTGCATACCAACAAATGTAGGTTGAAAATAGGTTCTACCATTTGTGTGAATTGCTTAACCTCTCGAATCCTCAGCTGCCTCATCTGCAAGTGAGGGTAATAATATTATGTGTCATACTCTGCTCTGAAAGAACCTTTCCTGACTACCTGGGCCCTCCTCTGTGTTCCTGGCCTCCTGTGGCTCAGGTCATGGATCTCATTGCTTGTGTGTGTGTGTGTGTGTGTGTGTGTGTGTGTGTGTGTGTAGCAATGGATTGAATCCAGTGGTGTTCTACCTCTGAGCTACACCCCAGCCCTTTTTATTTTTATTCTAAAACAACATCTCACTAAGTTGCTAAGGCTGGCCTTGAACCTGCAATCTTCTTGTCTTAGCCTCCCAAGTACTGGAATTACAGGCATGCACTATCACACCAGCTTCATTGCTTGTTTTATTAGCATCTTTGGTATGGCTCCCTCCATGTAAAGTCAGATTTTGAGTACT
Organism: Graphiurus murinus; assembly: GCA_004027655.1. Classification (NCBI taxonomy): domain Eukaryota; kingdom Metazoa; phylum Chordata; class Mammalia; order Rodentia; family Gliridae; genus Graphiurus; species Graphiurus murinus. Next base: position 20,605 of record PVLC010015171.1, read on the forward strand.
AGCGATTGAACTCAGGGCCTCATGTGTGCTAGGCAAGCTCTCCACCACAGAGCTACATCCCAGCCCTTTAGTCAGATTTTTCATCATTGTGACTAAAATACCTGACAAGAGCAACTTAGAAAAAGAAAGATTTATTTGGGCTCAGAGTTTTGGAGGGTCATTCCATAGTTGGCCAGCTCCAAGGCAGAAACCCTGGTGGCAGTGCATGTGGTAGAGGGATGTCACTCTTAGAGGGAAAGGAGGGACCTGGGGACCTATAGAGTACCCAAGGCCAAAATCCCAATGACCCACTTCTCCAGTCATGACCCACCTCTGAACCTTGCTGCACTGGGACATAGTTTCAACACATGAGTTTTTGAAGGACATTTCAGACACAAATTATAATATCCCCCCCACAGATGTTGAGCCCCTTGAGGGCTTTTTATCCTGCAGAGAACATTCCTGAGTGTGCAGTCTACCAAAGCCCACATTATTTCTAAGAGTGATGAAGCCCCATGCTACCTACTCAGCCCAACTTTCCTCATACTGTCAGTTTGTTTATTGGACATGATATGTTGTATGTGAGTCGATATGGAAAATATCTTGGCTTAATATTCTGGGAAGGCAAATGGTATTGTGACTTTGATTTCCACCAGTGTAAACATGCATGCTTCCCTCTTTGTAATGTATCATTGTCAATGCAGGTTGGGGCTGCACTGAACAGTTCCAGAAAGCCTTTCCGTATGTAAGGGATGAATGCAGCTGAGTGGGTCTTCATTTAATACTTCCTGGAATAATGCAGTCTTACCAAACAGGCTACTTTACTGTATGCATGAGAGACATAGATGCCATTTAGGCTTACCTATTATTCATGTTCAAGAAGATGAATCCAGTAACTAGGGGACTTGGGAAGTCCAGGTAGCCTTTCTCACTTCCACAGCAAGGCCTCTCTGCTTGTTTTTTTCTTTTTGTGGGTGGGTGGGGAGTACTGGGGATTGAACCCAGGGGAATTCTTATTCCAAGATACATCCCCAACTCTTTTTGTTTTTTTATTTTGAAACAGAGTCTTGCTAAATTGATGCGAGCCTCACTGAGTCACTGAGGATAGCCTGGAACCTGTGATCCCCTGTCTCAGCCTCCCAAGTACTGGGATTACAGGTGTGCGCCACCATGCCTGACTTCTGTTAGCTTTATTCCTGCTCCTCAGGCTACTCTTTCTCAGTCTGTTTCCCTGGCCCCTCCCCCTGTCCTTTGGTTCTCCTGTCTTCAGATGTTACAGTAGTCTCTAGAGGTTTCATTGCCCAGTGTGGCAATTCGGCCATGCCTCTGATGATCATCTGTGATGCCAAAAACAAAACAAAACAAAACAAAAGTTACCATGCCCACTGGAGCAAAGATTTCCTGAAACCTCCTATCTCCATTCTACCTCTACATGGTACCAGAATGGTGGCCTGAAAGGAGTCTCTAGCCTTTCTCCCCAGGCATGAGTCTCAGAACATGCCAGAATAGAGATTTCTCTTTGGCTCATAAGTGTACCAGAAAATAAGCAAAGTAGCTTTCTGCCTGAGAGGTTATGGGAATCCCTAAAAGAATCAGAGTGACAATCCCAAGCAGATGCTAAAGAAGCACAGCAAAGAAGAGCTGCTGAAATACTGAGTACCTCAAGGGGGAGCCTTGAGCATGAGCAGGGCTCACAGTTCAGAAATTAGAGGGCTCAAGGAGGAAATGCTTTAGGGCAGCAGGTAACGGGACCTCACTCCCCTTCCTGCAGCGGTGAGCACCGTCCATCTTCACATTAGTGCTGGTGTCCCTAGTGTAAGTGTCCCATGTTCCATTGGTTTCCCTCCAGTGCCTTCTTTGTAGTGAATGTGACTGGTACTGGCATGCCTCCAGCAGGAAGCCAAGAGTATCACCATGTGATTTCAAAATGGTATCAAGGTTAAGAAGGGCATTCTTCTTTTCATGATATGTATGGGATTAAATCTGCTTTCCTCGCAGAGCCCTGTGAAAAGTGTACAACACTCACCCAGTGAGAAATACCTCTCTGTAAACATCTGTTTTTTATGACACACCCAGAGCTCTGTTGCAGCAAAATCACCAACTTCTTGCATCCTGAGACGAGACTTCTGAACAGGTAATTTCACAAGAACTTGCTTCCTTCCTTTCAGATCTCAACGGAGAGCTTAGGAATTCAGATGACCCCCGAATGATCCTTTCTTTATCTTGGGGAAGGGAGAAAATGTGTTGGTCTTTTTAGTCCTAACTCATATCCCTGAATTTGAACACAGGACAGGACATGCATATGTTTTGGGGAGATGTTAGTGACCACGATGAACTGCCATAAGCTGAGGTGTATTGGTTGTGCCCCACGTACAAGGTATTCCATAGAGTGTACCTCATTTTATCAGACCTCATTTAATCATCTCCAACAATTCTATAAGGGAGGTGCAATCATTATCTCCCCATTGACCAATAAAATTGTGAGGCCTAGAGAGGTCACACAACTTGCCTAAAGGCACACAGCTTATAATTGAGAGGACTATGATACAGACCCAGGCTCTGTGCCCCAGAGCTGGCAGAAGTGGTGGCTTTCACCCACTGACTCTCAAAGCAATGGAAATCAGTCTCAGAAGTTGGAGTTATACCTTTGAACACCTACATTTATATTCCATATGCCATATAATCCTCAAATTGAAATGGGTGTTTCCTTTCCCGGGTTCTTGTCTACAAAGTATGAAGAATGACACTCACAGACAACAGGAATGTGAGTAGGGAGTTTAGTGTAAAGAGAACTCGGAAGGGAGAAAGAGGCAGAACACCCTTGTGGGCAATGGGGACTCTGGTGTTCGGCAGCTGCCTTCTGGACACTACTTGCAAGTAGCCCAAGCCAAGTGCGGTCAATTGCAAACTGCTTTCTCCCAAAGTCCACACAATCTGCCGGAAGAGAGGTGCAGGTCACCCCTAGGGGCTTTGGTTGGCCTCCAAGTACTGGAATTACAGACGTGTGCCCCCACACCCTGCCCTCTCAAACTCTTTGGTATCTTCCTGACCATTGGAAGTTGACAGCTGAGAGAAGTACTCATTTTCTTAGACGTGGGAGCCTTGTATTTTATCATTTCCCTCAACACAGGAGTCGTTGGGCTAATTCACTGTAGTCTATTTGCAGTCTGGTACACCCAAACCCTCTTCTGCTTGTGCTGCGTTTTCCAGTTTGGCTTTCTCAGGGCTTCCCCTTGTGTCTTTCCCTTTGTCTTCAGGAAGCATGTTCTAACAAGTGTCCTACATGTGTTGCAATGAGCTAGGAGGGGAGGAGGTTCATCCCAATAGGCATCTAAGGGAATTGCAGAATCTTCTTCATATGATTCTGAATTGTTCTCCCCTGCCTGAAACGGTAACTCAATACCTGCCATCATCTTCATCTGTGGATTCTTGTTCTTGTTTGTCAAGGCTCTGACTTTCAGAATGGATAAATTCCACTTCAAATTCTCCAATAAATTGATCTAAAATTGACTTCTGGTCCAAGCAATTACCTGAATATTTGCTCACATCAGGATCCCAGAGTTGATGGAGTCTCTACCCAATTCACTTCTTTCACCACACACATTATCTCCCTTACTACACTCAGAGCTGGGATTCCATCAAAAGAAAAGGATTCATTACATGCTTGTGGTGCTTTCCTTGTCATTTGCCAGGTAATTCACATGAATTTTCTTCTGTCTCATTAATTGCTCTCCTAGATGAGCTATAGGGTCGACAAAACAAACCTGAAGATGAAGGTTTCTCTTCCTATTCCCTTGCACAGGGAACTTTTGGTTTCTTCCACCTTCACAGTGACACCCATTCTTTCTCACAGATGAGCCTGACTCTTGTGGTTCCTGCGGATTGACTACCACAAACTTTCTTCGCCTTTTCTATGTATCATCCTGTGCTTCTTACAAAGAAGTGTGGCCAGGAGCATGCCTGTAATCCCAGTACTTGGGAGACTGAGACAGGAGGACTTCAGGTTCAAGCCAGCGTGAAATACTTTAGCAAGATCCTGTTTCAAAAATTAAAAAAGATATAGAGCTAGGGGCTGATTATCTAGCTCAGGAGTCTAGAGAGACTCTTGGTTAAATCCCCAGTATCATATACACATATACGCACAATAGAAGTACAGCACTCCAAACAAATCTTCTAGAAGATAACTTGGACAATATACAATGCGTTCTTGCTTCTCATTATACAATTGATTAGTCATGATATGGTAGCTAAGATAAAATGTAACTTGTATCCCCCAAATTTCACTAAAGTTTATGGTACTCATGAATCTCTAGTGCAGAAGTTCTTAACCAAATTCAGGGAATGCCAAAGAAGACCTTCTGTCCCCCCGTCCCTCCTTCCCTCCCTCTTTCCCTCCTTCCCTTTTCCCTCCCTCTTTCCCTCCTTCCCCCTTCCTTCCTTCCTTCCTTCCTTCCTTCCTTCCTTCCTTCCTTCCTTCCTTCCTTCCTTCTTTCCTTTCTTCCTTCCTTCTCTTTTACTGTAATAGGGATGGAACCTAGGGGTGCTCACCACTGAGTTACACCCACAGGCCTTTTTATTTTTTATTTTGAGACAAAGTCTTACTAAATTGCCCAGGCTGGCCTCTAACTTGCAATCCTCCTGCCTCATACTCCCACAAGAATAGCTAGGATTACAGGTATGTACCAACACACCCAGCTAAGAACATCTTTTTCCCATTGTATCTTTTTGTGCAACAACAGACTTAGACACCTTCAAAAGCAATGTTTTGTTCTAATCATGTTCTCTCATTTGGAGCTGAAATGTATGAAATACCATTAGCAGACACAGACACATTGGTATTGCACGTTTGTCACTCCCTTCCTGGCCAATATTTTGACTTTAACATGAGGGGATTTTTGCACTAGCAGTGGGAGAGGGGGATCCTGAAATCTCCCCAGTTCTCTTTAGGGATGCTTTGAAGTCCAACATTCTGGGGCTCGTGAACATTTCACCCAAGTGGCCTGGACCACTGGGGCATCAAATGCAAAAAGTCTAGAGAGGAGACTTGTAACGGTGAAAAGAGCAGGGCCTGGATCAGAGGGGTCAGGGCCACCTGTTGGGTAGGGCTCCTTATTCTGTATCCTTTCCAGGCAGACCAGACTATGCAAGCCTCCAGAGGAGCCAAAATTGTAGAGGTTCAGTGATGCACACCCAGATATTTGTAAGCATTATTAACATCCTTGCTAAGCTCCACTTTTAAAAATACCAGCAGTTGAAAAGAAATTTTATAGCACCCCCAAGTTCTTCCTCAAGAAGAGGTCACACCCCCCATTAAGTCCCAGTCTTAGTCACACAGCTGTGGAAGTTAGCCCTTGGGTTTCATCTTCCTGTCCCCTCAACTTCCAGCACAGTCACAGAGTATAAGTCTTAAGAGTTTGTGGACAAGCCGAGCATGGTGGCGCATGCTTATAATCCCAGCATTTGGGAGGCTGAGACCGGAGGATCCGGGTTCGAGGCCAGCCTCAGCTACCTAGTGAGGCACTCCACAACTTAGTGAAACCCTGTTTCAAAATAAAGAATAAAAAATAGGGATGGGGGTATAGCTTGGAGGTAAAATGCCCCTGAGCTCAATCCCCAGTACCCCCCCGCCAAAAAAAAGAGTTTGTGGACAGAGCTGGGTGCAGTCATTCACACCTGTAATCCCAGGATCACAGTTTCAAGATCAGTCTTGGCAACTTAATAAGACCCTCAAAAATTTAGCAAGACTGTATTTCTTTTCCTTTTTTTTTTTGCGGTACTAGGGATTGAACTCAGGGGCATTCTACCTCCGAGCTACACCCCCAGCCCTATTTTTTTATTCTTTTTATTTTGAAACCAGGTCTCACTAAGTTGCGGAATGCCTCACTAGGTAGCTGAGGCTGGCCGCAAACCCGGATCCTCCGGTCTCAGCCTCCCGAATGCTGGGATTACAAGCGTGCGCCACCATGCCCGGCTGCAAGACTGTATTTCATAATTAAAAATAGACTGGGTGTGGTGGCACACACCTGTAATCCAGTGCTTGGGAGGCTGAGGAAGGAGGATCGCAGGTTCAAGGCCAGCCTCCACAACTTAGCTAGGCCCTTCGAAACCTAGTGAGAATCTGCTTCAAAATAAGTACCAAAAATAAATAAATAAAAATTAAAAGGGCTGGGGAAGTAGATGACCCTGAGTTTAATCCCCAGTACCAAAAAAGAAAAAGAACTCTGTGGACAAGAACCAAAACAAATCCCAACCTGCTTGTCTGTGATATTGTGACAAACTGAGGACACAAACTGCTTTGCTCAGGACTGAGCACATTGCTAAATGCTTTAATATCTTCCCTTTTGCCCCGAAGAAACATTAAATGCCAACCCCTTTGAACAGTACTTCTACTATCAACTCAATTGCTTTTCCTTCTCTCTCTTTCACTTTTTTTACACTAAGAAGACAGTAGTTGATGTTCAAAATGATCCATTAACATTTGCTATTTGATTTGTTTATGCCAACTTACGGCACAAGCAGATACAATGAACCCATGCCCTTGGAAATTGTATAATTCTCCTTTTTGGGGGGTACTGGGGATTGAACCCATGGGCATTCTACCTCTGAGCTACACCCCCAGCCCTAATTTTATTTTTGAAACAGTCTCCCTATGTTGCTTGAGGGTCTTGCTAAGTTGCTGAAGCTGACCTCAAACCTGAGATCCTCCTGTGTGTCTCAGTCTCCCAAGTACTGGGGTTACAGGTGTGTGCCACCATGCCTGGCAAATGTCAGTATTTTATTTTACTTTAATTAATTAATTAATTAATTAATTAATTTTTTGTACTGGGGATTGAACCCAGGGGCATTCTACCTCTGAGCTACATCCTCAGTCCTATTTTTTATTCTTTATTTTGAAGCAGGGTCTCACTAAGTTGTGGAGGGCCTCACTACTAAGTAGCTGAGGCTGGCCGAGAACCCACATTCTCCGGTCTCAGCCTCATAAGTGCGCCACCACGCCCAGCTGTCAGTATTTTATTTAAAATATGTGATGGGAGATTTACAGGCTCTAGAGCCAGATGTAACATGATTTGAGCCAATGTTCTCCCCCTTACTGTCCCTGTAACCTTAGTCCTGTCACTCACTATTTCTTGTAGTGCTTCTTTCCCTCCTCTATGCAACAGGCTTAATAGTTCTTATAGTGTTGCTGTAGCCAGATATGGTGGCACACACCTCTAATCCCAGTACTGGGGAGGCTGAGGCAGGAGGATCGCAGCAGGTTTGAGGCCAGCTTAGTGAGATCCTGTTTCAAAATTTAAAAAATAATAGCATAGTGTTGTTGTATTTGACACACAGTGATTGAAAATAATCATTGCTTCAGTAGAAGGGAAAGACCTCATTGCAGTGGAAACATTCATATTTCACGGGGTTATGTATCTCTTGTTAGCACTTAAAACTGAATATGGGGTGACTGGGAATTTGAAACACTTAAAAAGTAATCTGAGATTTGATGAGGTGTCACAGAGGAAACTACAAGGGAACCCAGCCCCCACTTCTGCCTGGAGGCTCCTTTCCAAGCTGGGTGTGGTGCGGGTGGTCCGATTCATAGTGTGGAGCCTCCCTGGAGAGTGAGAGTTGTCTGTGCAGAGAACACCTGCCAGGGCTGTGGAGTAAACAGCTAGGTGGGGGGTGGCCACATCCAAGCCATGTCCTCCCTCTGTGGTTCGGCAATGTACCCTGCTCCCTTATCCACTATCTCCTCCCGAGTGTCACTCAGCTAGGAACGTGGCAGTATTTCTCTGAGCTCCTCCTCTGTGCCAAGCAATTCATTCACTCCAGGTACAAACATTTATTGAAAGTCCTCTATATGGTAGGCAGTGTCCTGGGAGCTAGGGACACTCCAGGCCACTAAAGCACTCTGAAATCCTTGTCCGTGTTGAATTCATGCTGTAGTAGGGGAGAGAGAGCTATCTGAATGTCATAAATCAACAAACCAAGCAATGCAAGGAAGGCAATATGTGCTACTAGAAAAGAAAATCAGGGAAGGGAGACTGGCAGCGCTGATGGTGGGCTTGCAGGATTTGTGTGTGTGTGTGTGTGTGTGTGTGTGTGTGGTATTGGGGATTGAACCCAGGACTGCTCTACCTCTAGCTACACCCTCAGCCCTATTTTTAATTTATTTTTTAAATTTTGAAATAGGGTCTTGCCAAGTTGCTAAGAGTCTCACTAATTTGGTGAGGCTGGCCTCGATCCTGTGATCTTCCTGTCTCAGTCTCCCAAGAGCATGAAGTTTTAAATGGGGTGTGCAGGGTCAGTCTCACTGAGAAGGTGGAATGTGGGCAGATACATGTACATAGGGTGGGATGGAAGTGCAGGGGGGTATTTGTAGGGATAGTAGGAACAGCTATGGCAAACACATGGGGTAGGAGCACACCTGGGGCTGTGCCAGGCCATCCAATCAACACTTTGCTAATCAGAGGGGACACTGATCTAGAAGGGAAGATGGATAACTATGCAAGATTACAAACAACATGATAAGCACTACCTATGCTAGAGGAAATGGCCTCCTCTAAGTGGAATCTGGGAAGGCTGGCCAGAGGAAGTGCCATGTGAGTTGAGACTTGAGGTTTGACTAGATGTCAAGGGCAAGGGGGCAGGGAAGGCTTCTGAGAGTACAGAACAGCATGTATGATGTCCTGGGAGTCAGAGACAATACAGGTGGTTATTGTAAACCCTTTTCTCTTCAGGAGCTAAACATCGCTTGTTGGGTTAGACTCCATAATTTGAAAGCACACTTAAATGCATAGCCTTCTACCATGAGTGTGAAGCCTAATTTGTTCAACCAAGCCCTTATTCATCGCTTTTGCTTTCAGTTTTACACTATCAAAAAAACAGCTATCGCAAACTTTTTTGATCATAAACTGGAATTGACTTGTCCAGCATCAGTTTTAGAAGGGAAACTACTATCATTCTCAAAAATCCTATAGTGGAAAAGCCCTGTGCTGTCACTTACATGCAGCATATCTGGAAATAGAGGGTTTTAATTTTTTTTAACAGATTGCAAACAGATTTGGAGAGGTTAAGTGTCTCCCCAGGAGCCTCTTCCTCCTCTTTTATGGTGTCCTCAGCTTTTCTACCATGCATCAACCCCTTCACCTGGATCCTAAATACAACATCCCCCCCAACATGTGTGTCCATGTCTAGAAATTATAGCTATATAAACTCTTATATTGCATATATCAGTTAAGCACATGACCAGCTCTATCACCAGAGAGATTATAGCTACTTTCCAGATGGGGAGTGTTCCAGGCTATGTAAGATGGCCTGTGCCTTTGTTGCTGTTTTTACCACAGCATTCAATTACCTCTCCATGACCTGACCCACATTAACTCTCTATTCTCGGTCCCCTCCACTCCCATACAAACAATGTTCACTGATGTGTGCTTTGGTGCAATATAGGACGCATATGAATTCCAAACCTGCTCCTGACAGGTCATTCTGCCACTTAGCCTCTGTTTTTTCAATTACAAAATAACTATAACCTTACTTTTAAAGTTTGGGGGTAGGATTGATGAGCTAATAAATGGATGTAAAGAACCTAACTCTCAGTACCTGACTCAGAAGAGACACCCAATAAATGGTGCCTGGTGTCTGTCATGAATATCTGTTTCTCTATCACCTAGCATAGGGTGATCATGCACCTAGCAAATATGTTTAGAGGTGGGTTAAAAGGAAATATTGCAAAAAGATCAGAAGAATAAGATGTGAGAAATCACCTGCCAAACTGATCTGTGACCAATAACTTTCTCTTTAGGTCTACTTCCTTCTACAATCTTTTGCTTACCAAGGGAACAGGTTGATGAAGGACACCCTCATTAATGGGAAACTTGAACATACATTTATTCCAAGACACCTTGGGCATCTATTCATCTAGGGCAAGGAACTGTAGATGAAGGAAAGGAATGTCATAAAGAGTTGAATTAGGGAGGGGTCATTTTTATTATAACTGCTGTTCTGCCCAAATGAGTGAGTGGTAGTGTAACGTATCACTGTCCTTAATGCCTTACCTTATAGGGTCAGCAATATATTTATTCACAGAGCCTAAGAATCTCAAAGTGCCTGCTGAGGTAGGACTGTCTCATATGACATTATAGGAAACTGATGGGGAGAGCATGAGTTTTAAAAGTGTTAAAGAAGAGGCTTTTGTGAAGCACTGCTCCAAAAGACACCAGTATTCATACATTAATAAATGTCGGTCTGCCGGCATGGTGATATATGCCTGTAATCCTAGTAGCACCTGGGAGGCTGAGACAGAGACAGGAGAATCACAGTTTGAAATGAGCCTCAGCATTTTAGCAAGTGTCCCAGGAACCTAGCAAGACCCTGTTTCAAAATAAAAAACTGTTAGGGGTGTAGCTCAGAGGTAGAATGTCCCTAGGTTCAATACCCAATACCCCCCCCCCCCAAATAGATTTCAGTTGCTGAAATAATCAGGGACTTTTTCTGAAATATGTGTATGATAGTAGGTATTCCAGTAATATATACAACATGACATGTTTTCAATATGCTTTGTATTTGTAATCCACATTTTTTTCTGAGAGGATGGAAGAAGAGCAGCAGTGGGGAAGTTCAAGATTGCCTCCAAAGAAAACAAAGTTAGTGGAACGCAGGAGACAGAGATATGTCAAGCTTGTAGCACCTTATCAGGTTGAGAGAAAAGCAAAGTTCTCTTCCTCATATGACACAGATCAGAGGAGATTCAAATGTGAATGCCACTGCTGCCAGAAGTATAAGGGGAACACTTCTGGGATATCAACAGGGAAGAAGACAATCTCTCATTCTTCCTCCTGGGATATGCTCACACAAGAACTCAATAACTTGACACTCGAATCTGGTACCACTCAGACCCCTTTCATGCAAGAAAGGATACAGGAAAGAGAAAAGAGCCAAAAACAAGGACAGGGGAAATACAAAAGGATGTTTCGGAAGCCCCTGCATAAATGGACAGAATAGCTCTAAGCTTATTACCCTCACCCAAGTGAAAGAAGAGATTGGGTCATGAGTGTCAACAGCACCAACTTCTTGGGTGGAATCCTTTCGTGAATATGGTTAGGAGAAATAAGAGCATTCAGTCTGATGATAAAGAATTCCAATAGTTGGCAACTAAATTCATCTCCAGAAACAGCCACTTTACCCCTAGTAGTTTTGGGCATGTGCTCTGAAGCAAGCTGAAGGAAGCTGTTCTTTAGAAGGGCAAGTAGGTATTGATGGTTCTATACAGCCTGCAGTGCTGTTTCCACCTTACACACTGTCATACCCCTTCTCAGGTTGCATCAGCTTCCCCCCTTCCTTGTTGCCAATAAGATATATAGCATCTTTGTGCTGCTCTTTCTGTTCTCAAAATGTTTTTATTCCATTTTATTGATTGCATCACAGAATAAGCACTAGGAGTGTGTGTGTGTGTGTGTGTGTGTGTGTGTATGTGTTTACTTCTTTGATGGTATTGGGAATTTAAACCACAGACATTCTAACTCCAAGCTACACCCTCATCCCTTTTTATTTATTTTGAAACAGGGTCTCCTACATTGCTGAAGCTGGCCTCAAAACAGTGATCCTCTTAGCCTCCCAAGTACTGGGATTACAGGCATGCACCATGATCCACTGGTGTGTGTGTGTGTGTGTGTGTGTGTGTGTGTGTGTGTGTGTGTTTTACTTTGAAATCATTATATATTCAGAAGAAGTTGCAATTAAAATATTACCCTTCACCTAGGTTCCCCCACGATAGTTGTATCTTACATAACTACATGACAATGTCAAAACTAGGATATAGATAGTGGTAAAATAGGTGAGTACAGTTCTATGTCATTTTATCATAAGTTCGTATTTGTATAACCAACACTGCAGTCAAGCTTTAAAACTTTTCCATCACCACAAAGATTTTTCTGGTATTACCACTTTGTTGTCATATCTATCACTCACCCCAGGAGCATCCCTAAGTTCCCCGTTGTAACCCCAGAGAAGCCCAATGCCTGACACACTGTATAGACAGACCATCAGCAAGGAACTGAGGATTGAGTGAATGGGTCTCCTTTCCCGAGAGACTAAAGGATGCCTGAGGCCAATAACAATGTTTGTTTTTTTTTGTTGTTGTTTAGTTTTGCACTGGGGATTGAACCCAGGGGCATTCTACCTCCAAGCTACACCCTAGCCCAATTTTATTTTTTATTTAGAAACAGGGCCTCACTAAGTTGCTGAGGCTGGCTCCAAACCTGTAATCCTCTTGTCTCAGTTCCCAAGTACTAGGATTACAAGAATGTGCCATCATGCCTGGCAAGAACCATGTTAAAATGGTCTCTGCAGATCCAGCCTCCAATTGACTGGCTGAAACCTGTGGCAGATCACAGGACAATTTCATGTTGAATTCACACAGTGATCATTTGGAAGAGAGGCAAAGAGAAACCACACCCATGCCTCTGTTTCAATCAAGACTCAGTAGGCTTATATCCTGCAAACACTGCTAGTTGACTGTGAGATTCAAGGATGAGGATGAGACTCCAACTCCCTTTTCCTTGAAATCTTCACAAAAGCTGATATAATTCTCAGCACAGAGCATGACTAAGGACAGCCTTTCCTAGCAGCCCTAACTCCAGTGTGACTGTCAGAGTGGCTGCTTTCCCTGCAACTCAGCAGCACTGTTTCATGATACTGCACTTCATTCAAAACAAAACGAAGTGCTCCTATAAAATATTTCCAAGTGCCAAACAGACACCAGTTACAGGGCACATCACCATTTGCACCACTGAGCCTGTCCCATGTCTTCTGCCAGTAGGCTCTAGACAAAGAAGACAAGGACTGTGTCTGTAGCTGGACAAGGCCATCAGGACTAAAAGTACACACCCTATGGAGTACATGGCGCCTCTTTTCTGTTGGGAGCTGGGATGTGCTGCTTCTAGTCTTTTCTATAGGACTTGGGCCTGTGTAAGGAGATTCCCTAGAGTGCTTCAGAAATGTGGCCTTTTTCCAGTTGGCCATTGTCAGAAAGTGGGCATAATTCTCCAATTAATGATCTTTATCATGTTTTCTCTCAAAGGTGAAATGATAGAGCCGAGGTCAAAGCTTTGCTTAGTAAAGATGTGGCAGTCGCTCCTGACCAGGAGAAGCAATGTAAATTGTGAAAGGGGAAGATGGGTGCTAGCGGACTGAAAAATTCCTGAAGTCTTGGGCAGAAGCTGTCGTCTTTGGACATTGTTAACACAACCCAAGTCCTTTCCATTGAGGCCCAATGGCCATGGTTCCTCCATGGCTTTTTTCCCCTAGAAGACAGAGTGTCCAGGTGTGAGGTCCTGTCAGGTCTGCTTGGGCTTGTGTTTTGGAAATGTAGCTCGTACCAATATGTCAGTGGCAAGGCCAGAGGCATCATGGGAGCATAGCAATGGTCACAAAACAAGCCCATCAACGTGGGTTCTGTACCTTTGCTAATTCATCTTTGTTGCTGTGGATAGTAACATATGAAAGCAGCTTTCTGAATTCCACTTTTGTTAATGTAGTCTCTTTAGGTAATTAGCAAGCATCTCAGGGTTCTCAAACTCACTGCCCATTTCATAGGGGTTTCTGTAGCCATCACCCAAAGCCTTCATTTCTAGAATGTTTCACAGTAATGGACCAACCCCAAACTGCACCTTCAAGCAGTATGAATATTTACCCATTCATTCTGTCAGCCAGTATGATAGGGGTAAGGTATTCAATTTAGGCATGTGAACTGATTCAATTTTGGAGAGAAATATGTGATGTGATAGATAGAAGAGACCCATACATGATGCCTTTATATGTCCACTATCATATATGAGTCATATATGGGTCTCTTCTATCAAGTCAAGACTCCAAATGTGTCCTGAACGGCATCTGACATACTTATGAAAATTTATATGTTGTCAGTTGGCATTTGTGATATCTGGCATTCTTTGGTCATCTATGTGTGGACTTAGTGTAGTTTGTGTGTTTTTGCTCTTATGATTATCTCTAATTGAACTAACATCATTCAGTGTTTGTCATATTTGAGAAGCTACTCAGGTATCCCTGAATATAGCCACATTCAAGAATTTCTTAGCTGGGCAATCCTGCAATCCTACAATCCTGTATTGCTACCTTAACATGAATTTGACACCCGACATGAAAAGAATCCCTTAAAATTTTCTAGAAAGCCCCTTCAAGACTGCAATAGTGCAACATACTTCCCATTCAACAATTGCCCATTAACCTGTTACTTAAAATATAGACAGAACAGCCAAAGACCTTTTGAGTGTGTATGCGACTGCATTTATAAACAAATTTTAGGGTGGAATAATGAGCCCTTAGTTGATCATGCTGGCAACTGTCCTCGCTGCTGCAGGCTGTAGAAGTGAGCCTCCCTCAAGATGCGGTTGATGTAGGAGTAGGAACCTTGGCACTGTCCATACTGCTCACAGAAGAACTGAGGGATGTTCGGGTTGGGCTCACCATGGAGCTGGTTTAAGTTGCTTGCTGGTCCAAATGCTCTCTCTGGGCTACTAATGCTGCTGTTGTTCATTTCATTATTGCTGCTTGAAGACTGGAAAGAGAAAGAAAGAAGATCACTAGTTTTCTACTGTAGTATGTTTCCTCTTTAGCATGGAGAATAGCAGCTTCTACTCTGTACAAGGCTTGACAGTTTGCCAACTACAGTCCCTTCATGTAGTCTTATCCATCCTCACAATAACCCTGGGAATTAAAGTGAGATTAACACCCCCCATTTTACTGATGAGGAAACAGATCCCCGAGACTTTGAGACTATATATAAATATAATATATATGTGGTTTGGGACTTTAAATTATTCTTAACTTTTATTTTGGGTGTATCTTCACTTTCTGATTTATCTATAACAAATGTGAAAATAAAGATGTTATGTGTAGGTAAACTACAAAATGTTACTATACCAAGATAACCCTTATTTTGGACTCAGCTACTTCTGACTTCAAAAAAAAGATATAAAATGAACAATAATGTTGCAAATGAGATTTTATGAAGATAATTTATCCTTTTTTAAAGTAATGAACAACATATAAACAAAAGGTCAGATATAGAAGCATGTTCTAGGTCAATAATGCTCTTTATCTAATAAACATAGCACAAATTATACAATCTGGGATTTGTTTTACTTTACCTTGATGAATGTACTTCACAAGAAATATTTTGCTGAACGAACTGCTTACTGTCAAGGGGCCTCAGAGGATAAGTTTGCTTTTTGATGGTGTGTGGTTTGAACTTTTGAAACTATCTCAGTACAGAAGCATTTAACCATATGGCACTTTGTTTTAGAATTTTATAAATCAGAGGTTTAATGAGATTTTAAATGCTCTAGAACTGAGACAAAACTACAAAATATAAATCCTTCTCACTATTCTGAATGCTCACAAAAACATTTCATCAGAAAGCTTGTCCTAGTTGATAGATATGATGCTCACTGTTTTTCTATGAGTTTGAAATATACCTTTAGTGGTAATATCTGTGCAAGGCAAATACAGAAGGCTTGGCAAATTCATCTATACAACAAAATAAAATTACATTTACATTACCTGTGGGGCTTTTTGTCAGTTTGACGCATGGCCACATGCCAGGACCCGACCTCTGAGATGCTATCAGGTAGCTACAGGTTGTTCTGATGCCCAGTGAATGTCCAAAACTACGTTTGCATGTCAAACTGTGCACAAGGAGGCAGTTTTCCAGGGCTACACAGGGATTTCCACAGGTGACTCCTGAGCCTAATCTAGTAGGATGCTCTGAGAATGACAGCATCAAATTATGGCAATGAGGGGATTGCAGCATTCAGTGCTGACTAGGGGAAAAGGCAGGTACCTAAAAATGAAAGGCACCTGAACTAGGCCTTGCAGGATGGAGAGAATACAAATGAGGACAACAAGAACACAAGCAAGGTGAAGAATCTTTTTTTTTTTTTTGAGGGGACAGAGCTAGTAATATGATGTGACTGGTGCCTCGAAGAAAAGAGTTATTGGGAGACCAAGTATGCAAGGGAAGAAAGGGAGGATATGGCTAGATCTGCAGGGGCCTTGAATGCCATGCTAAGAAGTCTGCAGGAACAGGATCTTGGGTTCAAGAGACATGCTCAAATCTACATGTGGGAAGATGTGTCTGATGGACGAGTGTGGTAAGGAGAGAATGAGAACACAGAGATCACCCAAGAAATTTTGCAAACTATCAAGCAAGGGGCAATGCAGGCCTGAAATAGGATGGTGCAATTGTAATGAAAAGGATATCTTTCATATGCACCGAGATAGAACAGAAAGAAGTCCCTGAGAAAGAGAAGACTCATCTAAGCTCACCCAACGCACTGAGGACGATGCTGAGCTACTGGACAGTGCTCAGTAAATATCTGGTGATTGAATTTAGCAAGTCTCAGATGTTCCCTGACATTCGCTGTTATGGAGGAGTAGGAGCTATCGGGGGAGCTAAGGTCTAGTGAGTGGCTGCATGGAGGAGGGGAGAGACACAAGGCAGTGAGTGCAGAGTGCAGCTGAGAATAAAGGTCAGAGAAAAGACAGAAGACACGAGACAAAGAGAAGATAGACACAAGGTTAGTTTGGAAGTGGAATGAGCACCTTGGCAGGCTAATGAAAGAAATGGTGGGACAAACAGAAACTGAAGCCATGAAGAAGAATATGAATTACAGAATATTTTCATAAAAACTGAACAGGACTTCACATGTACATTTATGATGCAGTCTTATATAATGTTTCTTAGTTGAAAGGGAGGTGGATCCAGGATTTCATTTTCCTTCAAGAGCTAGGTTTTCTCTTCACTCTCTTTCCCCATACCTCAGAGCTGCTCATTTGTGTGAACCCTAGAGAAAAACAAAATTCACCCCTAATGCATCCCTGGAATTGTAATATGATCTTTATTCAAAGGCACTTGCAGAAGCTAGATGAACTGAAACCAGTAATCCTGTCCAAATCCATCAGAGCCTTCAAGTATGTCCGCCCAGAGTTCCAATACAGTTAAACTGACATGCCCACATCCTCTGATACTGCTCCAACTGTTGAGTCTTGTGAACCTCTTATAAGATATCAAATTAATTAGGCGTTTGAATTACAACTGCTTTCCAAACTAGGAAGGAAATCATATTAGTGTGTTAACTTCTCTGTAGTGATGGGGTAGATCGTCTGTGTTTTCCCTGGCTTAGTTTCTCTCCTAAGATGAAGTTAGATGAGACATTGTGTTCTAAGTTGTTTACCAGCTCGAAAATACAGTCTATAGTAGAATCTAT